>JARJEB010012900.1:0-24958 GCA_030264535.1 Liometoxenus newtonarum | reverse complement strand
TAAGTGTGTACATGCATTTACGCAAGCATAGACCGCAGACCGGTATGGAGTTGTTGAACAGATTCGAATTCGTAACGTTACGTCGGTTTTCGTTGCTACTCGTTGGTTCTTCTTCTTCTTGTTTCGACTAAGTGCAACGACTACTCGTTACAAAGTAACTACTACTTTGTAACTACTACTCGCGGCAAAAGTAACGAATCGTTACTGCTACTTAAAAGTAACTAAACTGCACACCTCTAGTCTATAGTAAGTCGACATTTGTTTATGAGACGCTTAACAAAACAATTCCTCCAACGAGCAATCTGGCGACGTTGTAAAGACACAGCGTTGCCGTAATTCATTGGAAAACAATAAATTAACATTTTTTGTTACTTGACTGCAATTTTGCAAGTTTTCGAAACTCCCAGTGTGTGTAAATAATCATATAAAATGCACTATCAAATAAAGGGAGCTTTTCTCAAGGGCTCTTCGAAGTGTTATCTATTCAATTTTAGTCCACCCTCTTCTTCGAATATATTCTACGTCTTCTTCATCACATAGGTAGGTAGGTACACATTTCCCATTTCTAATACATATTCCCATCAACGGTAGAGGTACAAATTTTGCATGGAGTCGCAAATTTCGTAATATATTTTAAAGCCGAAGGGCTTCCTATTAAATACAACCAGGATGGTGCTGCGCTGCGGCGATGTTATGCCTTGGGGGTGGTAACTTTGGCTATAGTCAAAGTGAGTTTGTCGCAACCACAGTATTATAATATTGCTAGTGGCAATTTTAAGATATGGCATTAATTTTCCAATTTTGAAAGGTCTCCGGGAACGGTCTCCTGAAGACATTTGCTTTTCTACAGAAAATAAAATACTCAAGACGATGAGGAATAGACGGAATGGGAGAAATATATAGTTTCGGAGAGTTTTCAAGGAGCGATGCGGAGGGTAAAAGGTGGAAAATTAGATTTTGCAGATGATATAGACAATTTATTGAGGGGTGGCTTCAAGCATATAGTGAAAAGTGCGGTTACATATTTACAACGATGCAGGATAGACGAAATAAGCAAAAGAAACGAAAATTAAATATTAAAGTGGAAACATTTGTTTGCTTGTTTTTCTATTGAAACGACTTGGCGATGTTACTTGTACTGATAAGTTTTGATTAATTTTGTTAATTACTATGTAAAATTGAACACCTGGGTGCTGCAAGTGAAAAATTGCTAGCCTTCTATCATCAACAATGTAAATTTAATGTATTGAATAAAAGACGTGAGACGCATATTAAAAACTCTTGATTATTGTGAAACGCTATACGTTTTAATTAATATTCCACCGCTACTTTTATATGAACACAATACGGCCATATCCGTTTTTCCTTTGAAGTTGTTTCGTGAATTTGTGGGTTCGTTGGTTACATTCTTGCCGTCTATTCTTGGATAAATAGTTCAGATCTAAATTACGACTTCCCCACAAGGAACTAAGCCTTGTTTATTTTTTGTTTCAGGTGAGTATTCATGATTGAAATCCTCGAAGGTTTAATAAAATTGAAAATGGAAATGAGCGTGAGTAATAATATCTTCGATACATAATCTTAATAACAGTAAAAATTTTACATGATTCTTTATCGTTTATCCTCTGTAACCTAGATTTTTATGTGTCTTTTTAGTATCAAATATTGCCGCTCGTAAATTTCGGAAAAATACGAGTTTCTCCTACGTTCACTTCCTTGTTTTTAACGTAATGCGCAACTCTACGTACTCAAACATATGCGACGTATTTGCGTGAAATATGATACACATAATTGCACATAAATCATAAATATACACCAGTCTGGCGACTCAACCGAATCACCCAGCCATGGGCTCAAGGGCTGCACAGTGTTCTAGCAAAAGATACGAAAAATGTTGAAGGAAATAAAGAAATAAGGAAAATAAAGTACTAAAGAACAAAGAAAAAAGAAAAAAAAAACTAACTGAAAATATAAATATCTTCAACGTTGTATGTGATCGGTTTCATCCTTATTTAAACATTGAAATCAGAAAATGTAAAAATATAAAAGGAAGAAAACTAAATTGTTTGATTTTGATGCAATTTTAATATAACTTTGACAGATAACGAATGTCCGAAATGAATTAAGAGGAAATGAAGAGAAAAGAAAAGCAAATCTCAATTATATTGACGAGTGCAGATTCTTTGATAAATTTATTTCTATTTATTAAAAATATAAATATAAATAAGTACAGAAAATAAAAAATTAAATATTTTCTTGACTCCTTAGCAAAAGTTTCTGACTAATTACAGCAGGAGTGTTTCCTTACAACATTTGGTGGGAAATTACAAATTAGTTTGTTGCTAGGGAAATTAACTTTTCTTTTGGTATATATCCCATTACAATTTGTCTGCTTGTTTTGCACTTCCTTGCAAAGTGCTTCTTCAAGGAAAACATTTTCTTGCTTTTATGGGTAAAACAATTTTGTGTTTACAAGTGTACTTAAATGCTCAGATTCTTCGTTAAGTTATATATACCAGAAAATTGTTTTAACAGGCGCGCCTTGCGTTAAAACTTACTTTTTGAACGATCTAAGTATATATTTAATAGTCTTCAAAATGGAAATTGTTATATGTTGCTTTGTTACAACCAGCAGTTCTTATGTTGAAACTTCAAAACCTAATTTCATATTTCACAATAGCTATATAACTTTGTATGTATTCTGGGTTGTACTTACAAACAATAACTTACATCTTGCACGTTCCTTTCCGCGGAAAGTTCTTCAAGAGCTTGATACCAACTTGATTACTCAATATGCGAACAAAATACATGCTTTATAAGCCAGGGGTACTCAAGCTTTTCTGAAAAGTATCATTTTTCGTGATGCATTCGCTTAAAATTCATTCTTTAGTTGCGCTCATATTGCAACGCGACGAATGCTTCAACTACATTCATTTTTTCAGAATATATGCGACCCATCCAAAATCGGCTTGCGACCCATGACTTTGAGAACCCCTGCTATAAGCTTTAAGGTTTATTGTTATTAAATCATTTAATTGCGCAATTCAATGAATCAAAGCCATGTTCTTATGTTGCTACCAAAACCGAGTAAGGCTGCTTTCCAAAACGCTATGGAAAAGAAGAAAAGTGTTAAGTACCCAATTATCACTCGTGAAGGTAATTCTTATATGCGTTACCTTCGTTTTTTTTTCTCCCCACTCTAGACAGAAACTGCGGCAACACTTTTCTTAAGCTTTTCCCCCGTATACCTTTCGTTTTCGAACGCGGCCTAATATCTGTAGTCACAGTAAACTTCTCAATTTGAATTTTACGCTTTCACGCTTCTACGCTTAGTACCTCTACTTGAGGAAAACGAAAACATGCTTCAAGTTTGCGGTACTTCTAATATGGAACATTGCGTGGAAAATTCTACAGAAGTTGTCGATATATACGCGTTCGTGGAAGAGGGTGACTTTGAATACTTTCTGCATATGTTTCGAAGAACATCATGCCGAGCATCATGCATGTTATACATTTATGTAATCTTAGATGTCACGAAAGGGGAAGGCAAGTCACTCGAGTTTCCCGAATTTGAAACGTTCAAGTGTATTGGCAATGTAAGGTAATGCCAATTCAGCATACATCATTTTACTTATTGCGGAACCGAAAGCCGAGAAGTTTCCATTTTTAATAAATCTTCAACTAAACCATTTGCGCTGTAAAATATAATTTAAGTTTTTCGAGTTTTAATTCTTTTCAAGTTTTCCAAATCGTCTGAACTGATGTTGGAAATTGAGAATTTTTTTTTAGAAAATATCGGACATCGGATAATATAAGTTGTAAAAGTCGATTATATCCTGGAGACAAAAAAAACTTTGAACGCTTTGAACAGTTCTGCCGCTACGTTAGATGGCAACTAAACTTTCAACTTTATATATGTAAAATTTATGCGTGCAGCGTGAAAGAAAATTTTCCTTGTGCGCGCAGTGTTTTCGCTTGTTTTCGAGGGAAAAGTCTTCAGCGAGGAGCAAAGAAGACAAAATAATAATAAGTAAAAAAGAAGGAAAGTCCGTAGTGTGTTCGTTCCTTTAAAATGGTAAATTTGAAGATGAGGATGAAAATTAATTCGAGAAAATCCCACAAATGCGATTTGCCATCACGATCCCGATCGGGGATGTTTAAGTGCTTAAGGATTAGTTAAAAGTTCAATTAACGCATTTTTTTTTCACTTTATATTTTTCTGTACATTTTCATTTCCACTTCACAAGCATCAGAGGGCTGGCTGTCTTCTCGTCTCAATTACTCTTAACAAATAATCCCTATATCGAAGACATCATCAGACTCGACTCGGGCAAAAGCATTATAGCAAGAGAAAATCAATAAAACTTTTATGTTCGTTTATGTTAACGTCGATGTATTGATGTTGGTTTTCAATTTGCATTATCATGTTTCGTTTTCTGTATCATAATGAGTTCGCATTCAAGTTGTGAACATCGCCATTCAATTGCAATGATCATGAACGATGAACATCTTCGTAAATGCGGCGCTGCAATTTCAATGTGCGCCATGTTCCGGCAGGCATTAGTTTAATGAGCCACTACCACGTACGTACCTAATGCAAAAGCAAATGTTATAAACTTGTGGGGAAAATAAACAGCGTTGAAATGTGGAATTATGTGTTTGGTGGGTGTTGGGGGTAAGCCACCAGATGTTTCGTTACACTTTTGAGCAATTAAAAGCAGGCCTAATGCCCTATGTGGTGTGCTGGTCCACGTATTAAGGTAATTGTGCGAATGGCTTTTACATGCGCACATAAATTGGTTTAAAAGAGTTTTCGTGGTTTCATGGTTAATTTAACAAAAATCTTATTATATTTTGAGCTTTATTTGAATGTTTTATGGTCACCTCATCGAAAAATGTATAAAATTGTATATGCACATGTTAATTTGATGTCCGTTATAATATCCGTATTGATCTTACATTTTAAAATAAGCCAATTAGGTTAGGTAGTTGTTAATATAATAAACAAAGAGAGTAGTGTAGAACAGCCGATTCTGTCAGAGCGGTCGAGGAGGAGGTGCTATTTTCATCTTGTTTTAAACATTCAATGTTCTTAACAGCATTGTTTTTAACATTAAATAAACATACAATGTTCTTAACAGCACTGTTTATAACATTGAATGATTAAAACAAGATGAAAATAGCACCTCCTCCCTCCTCCACCACTGTCACCGAATCGGCTGTACTAAGTTTTGTGCAAAATTTGAAACTCGCGCCAACGTGACGTCATCTTGGGATCACCTCATTTGTCCGAATGCTCATATTTGGCCGAAAGTTCTTTAGGCCGATGTAAAAATACGCTTCATTTATTTTTTGACGTAGATTATAAATTTGCAATAAGATATTGAGCGTACTACCCTATTATTTTCAAAAGAACTTTACAACTTATTATTCTATAATAGTAAAAATGTATTCGACATGTTCTTGACAGTTATTTCATTTGCTCCAGCTATTCCGAATTATTTTAAAGTCTAAGTTTACATTGAGATCAGTCTGAAGACTGCAAGAAAAAGTTATCTCACCACGCCGCACTTTTCACAACATTTATTGACAGTATATTTAAACTTTTCAAACTTTTACAATTTTCTTATATCACAAGCTACATGTGCTCATATGCGTTATAAAAATTGGATAAGTGTATGTATGCTTATTGAACGACCACAAAATTAAACACATCAATTTGTCATTTACTTCACATCTTCGAAGTGTCAAGGAATAGGAAATTCTGTGTCCAAACCTGCAAAACAAATTGACTGTTCAGCAATTTATTCTCTTCTCCGAGTAAGTAAGGTGCACAAAACAAAGTCCGAATTCAAATGTCAAAGCCTAAATCGGCAGATAAACTTTTAATTCGTTTGTTTTGACTGTTTAAAGAGTGCAGAGCGCCGTCAATTTGTCAACAAGTTTCGAGTCAGTTTTAATTGAACTAGTTAGTGTACGCGCCTTCACATTCGGAAAAATTAACGTGATCATTCTTCATTCTCATTCCAGAATTCAAAAAAAAACAAGAATTGTTATTTCCTGAATGTTTTTTTAACCAAGAAGCAATGGGTACACTGTTAGTGTGATAGTTTTAAGTTAAGAAACAGTTGGAGGAACCAGGGGCGTAAGCAGGAATTTTTTCTGGAGGGTGTTTAATTTTTGAACGATTGATGGAGGGGATGTTTTGTATTTAATTTTTAATTTCAAGCCAGGAAATTTAACATAACATTCTTATTTGGAGGTGGTTCGAACAGCCCGATCCTGAGTTTAGCTTGACGCTTGACTTTGTCTTCGACATCGACATCCCTCACGTACTTATCTGACCAATTCGAGCAATTCAATGCTTGCGGCTATAGTGCTTGATGCAATTTACTAATACCATCCGTTCAATACATTCCTTCAAACTCTCCCAAACCCAATGCTCGTGCGCTATCATCAAATTAGGAAAAGCCGTTTGCCATCGGCGACAAACAAACGGATTAAGTTTAAATGCGAAATGCGACCGTGTAACATTCGAGATTCTCCATTCCCTAAGACTCCAACATATCCATCCACTAATTTGAGGCCACAAAGAACTTGTTGATTTAGGACTAATGGCAATGTCCAAACGAAATTCCTTTTATGCTTTTATATCTCCTTTTTTTTTGTTTTTGGCGGGACATTTAGAAAATGCAGTAGCTCCATTAGGGCAATTACAGTTTTCCTGACTTACTACAATATCTCTCCTGCTCTTCGGATACTTTTTTTTCAAGGACATTTATAACTGCGGCACTTTTTCAAGGAAAGGGGAAACTCGAAACATCACCAGATGTTATATTATCTTTGTACTTTTAAATTACAATCGCAAAAGCAGATAAAATAAAATAAGTACAACCTACACTTGCCATTTACGATGTTTTATCTCTTTAATTTCCTTCCTACATTTTCCCTAAACTAAACTTGGTACAGTCGTAATAAAATAAAACGAAAATACAAAAGCAATTTAAAAACACACGTTCTAGGTATCTAGGTATAGGTATCTAATAAAAGAATGGGGTAGAGTTTAATTTCATCGTTTTTATTCTCTTAACGCAGTTATGCATGACTGAAGCCAACAGAACACCAACCCTTTTTTATTGCATTAAAACGAAACGAAATGCAATAATACTCTCTGCTCTATTATAAATGACTTTAGAATATGCAATTTTGTTTAAAGCAAGCAAAAAGCAATCTAATGTGACAGAACCGCTCCTTTGTATGGCGAAGGACGATCCTGACGGTGTGCGTTGCCTTTTCTTTTAAATATATCAAGCCGACTTTATTTATAAATGTTACTGTAAAAGTCCGAAATTGGTAAATCCCAGATTTTGGCGGTAAATCCTAGGTTTGGTTAACCCAGGTAAAGCAAAAACAGTAAATTTTTACTGAAAAGGTAGTTAATGGTAAAACCAGGATTGACCGGTACATTCTAGGATTTACCAATATTCGGGCTTTTACAGTAACATAAATATATTGTATATTTGCAGAAATAAGACAGCACATTCAAAAAATATCGAAGGACGTGTTTGTGTTTGGTTATCCACTTCATGATCAGACGTGCTCCTTACTCCTTGAATAAACAATACTTGATGGAAAGTGCGAAGAAAGGAAACTACATTTTCCTATTCCGTGGCACACTCTTTCAGCTTCACTTTCATTTGCTTTAACATTCAGTATACTTAAAACCCAAGTTTGAAAATATATTTATCCAAAGGGCGGACACTTTCGGAATGAAAATTAAAGCGTTCTCACTCGTTCTGTTCTGTTACACTTTTTCGCATCTCCCGATTTGATATACTCTTTACAGGAAGGACTTCCAATGGGGATTACATGCAGACCAAGGGTTTTTCAATGTTTTGCACTTGATTTATTTAAGCATTTTGAGTTTGACCAATTTAAAGGATCGCTATCCTTTTGGAAAAAAGGCTTAGCAAACGTTTTTTTCAAATGTATCTACTAAATGCTATTTTATCGACTGGAAGACTCAATAGGGTAGTGCACCCTCAACACCGTACAAACCCTATTTATAATATATTAAGCGAGGGGAGTATTTTTATTTGACATTCCTTATATATATATATACTTATTTCTAACATTAGCAGATGATAATTTGTTACTTATTTTTACTTTTTAGTTACCTATAAATATTTTATTTGTCCGTGCATAATCACAAAAGTGATTAGCATTAAATAAACTTTAAAATATTAAAATTTCATTTCATTTCTTACTCAAGTTGAAAGCGTTTTTTATAACGCTCGATGGTTTAAAATTTTTAAAGTAAAAACTTCGCAACCGCTGGTACTTTTTTAAAGACCATATTAAAGAAACGCTGCATCACACTATGAATAATTAATCGAAGTTATTACGCCGTTCTTTCAAACAGGAAACTTGAAACTGCTGCATTTGAAATTTATTTTTTCTTCGAATAAATATTCTACCTAACTTTGGCGCTGGCTGTAACGTACATATTCTAAATGCGGTGATGTATGATGATTTCGCTCATGTGAAAGTAAAACAAAACAAGAAGATGCTCTGGAAATATGTGAAACCGCACATAAAAGTAGAAAAACCATAAATTTCCTACTTATATGTCACAGTTGTATTCATGATGGTTCAAAAACGTAAAAGATCATGCGAATGTTTTGCAGCATGTGAATATCTCAAAAATATACAATTACATTTACAGAGTAATACAAGGTGTTATAATATGTGACGAAACTGGAAAAGTAAATCGAACAGACTGAAGTTGGTCAGGAACTCACAGGTTGTCCTCACTTTATTCTTTCAGCTGATTTGTTTTCTTCGATTCTAAAAAATGATTATATTGTGTGATCGTAGAAAAAGTATGGTACGTAATACGAGTGGAAAGCTTCAATTGCCCACTCGCTTATTATTAAACTCGCCGCTCGTTTGTAAATTTTCCGCTTCGTCCGCAATAAGAAACTTTCCACTTTTGTTACGTAATTTACTTTTATACTGTATTTCAATATTATTATCCTTAAAGGCTTATATGCGCTCTCCAAGTTTTTCTCTTCAGGATTATTTAACCACGCACTGTATTCACAATATCATTAGTCTTAATCTCGCTGATAGCTCGTTTATATAACTTTCTTTTTTTTTTACTATAGTTTTCACTATTTTGTTTGTGTGTTTAGAATCGATATGGAAAACAGATTTGGATTTCATGGTGGTGCATCGAGACCGCTTGGTTGTATTGAGTTTCATGACATCGAACAACGCCAGCTTGAATCATCGTCCGTCGGCGGCATCTCCATTCACCGCAGCTGCGTTCAACAACAATGAATCGACGCCGTCTTCCATTGGAATCGGTCGGGAAGTGGAGAGTACACACACACCGGCGGCGATGGCTTTTACCCATCATGTTGTGAAAACGCTTAGGGATTATTTGGGACACGAAAAGCACGATAACTTACAAGTCGGTAAGTGTTAGGTATTCGCTTAATACATTGAAAGTCTAGAAATAAAAAAAAATTGTCAGAAAAAGGCCAAAAAAAACGACATGATGTTAAAAATTTAATCCTGGCAGGTTGAATGATATAGGATTTTGGATCAAGGCAACAAGGGTATTCAAGGAAACAGGAATATTATTGCTTTCCCCTTTGACCCAAGTCAACTTTCATGTTTCAGATTCGGGAATTGGCAGTTCAGTAAGCATCGAGTATCTTAATTTTGCCATGGCTTTATTGGTCTATTCCGTTCGCTATCCGTCCTTATTCTGGGCGACGAACAAATGCATGGGGCTCCTCTTTTCCTTCCAATTACTAATTAACGGTTTGCAAACCTTGCTTTCGTACGCCGGCATGTCAGTTCTATACAAGGTGAGTCCATATCGTGATCGTGCATAAAAACTCAAAGATGTGACGCACTTTGATATGAATTTCTTATACTTATGTTAAGGTACAAATTGTCGGTGCTTGGAAGGCGCTACCCCTATTGAAACATCACCCCACTGGAATGACATCACCTTTAGGGGGCATCTCCCCGTTCCTGCTCAATCCTCAAGTCACGCTCGCACTCTACATCTTATCGCTGTTGCTCATACTCGCATCCAGTTTGGTTCTCTATCTTTACGGACACACAAGGTAAAGAACGTTGTTAGCCGTTAGCAATTTGTTTACATAAAATTTCAATTTATAGATTCACATCGTTCATAAATCAAGAACGCGAACGCAAAGTTATCATGCTCAAAGAAGGTGGCCATTCGAAATGGGGGTATTTTACGCATTGTGCCGCTTTATGCGTTCTCATTTCGGTGGGTTTGTGCAATGCGCCCCTTCTCCACGATTACACGATGGTTTATCGCGGTAGTCTTGACGGTGCCATATTGGCATGCATAATCGGTGGCATTTTGCATTTATTCATATGGATCGTCGTCTGGCTGTTTCTCACCATCAAACAGAAATGGTTATTCAAATTGCGCGTCACTGTTGGTCGGGCCACTGTGCGCCAAGCAAGATCCGTAAAGTTGGTGACTGACGTTGATTTGATGACAAATTCATCGGACGATCCCAGTCTGCAACCACTTCTGGTTGTTGGCAATGGACGCACGTACAGCGTGAATGAGCTATCGCCCAAGAAAGCGATCATGGGCGTCATACAGAAAGCCACAATGGTCAAAAAGCCGAAATCTGATAGCGGCGATGATGACGAGGAGCAGATATACTGGCTTAGGCCGGCTCTTGTCACCCCACATGCGTCCCCAGATGGAAGCAAGCAATTGTGTTGGTTCAATAAAAAACCAAAGCATAAGGTCACGTTTAACGAAAACACCAGTACGTCTAACAATCGGTAACTATTAGGAACTTCTTCTTATTGGTGTTTTGTGTCTGTGTCTGATACATTTGTGACTCATAATTTATGGTCATCAAACTGGGGCTTTTGTAACTAATTTTAGTCGTAGTTTGCACTAACCCATTCTGTTCTTTCAAACATTGATAATTGAACAAGTCCAATTTTAGTAAAAGCTGTGGATCCAATCGAAGAGTACCAGGAATGGAGGACGATGATGGCGACTACGCAACATTAAGACAACTACCAATTGCCGCTTCTAGTCAACCATCTGATGATAATATAAGTGAGGAAGGAAAGGTACGGTACCTACTTACACGTACAATTTTTTGTATTTTGCATTCGATCATAATTGTATTAATGTTGTTAAAGTTGTTCATTAATTATGGCAACGCTTGCAGTTTCCTTTCTCTGATTAACCAATTAATATCTATTGCCTTAGTGTAAATAGCTTTTTAGTTAATTTTTACAGTAATCATAATTCATAACATAACGTGCTTTAGCTTCTGGCTTGCGTTCATGATGAGCACGTGACATATGCTAGCACTAGTCAGGACTTAGTGCCGCCCGTAGATTACGAAGATCCAAGCCCTCTTCTAACCCCCGAACCTCTAGATAAGGTCGACCATCGTCAACCGCATCAAACACCTATATCGGTGATGGTGCATAGTCAAAACCAGGTTCGTTTGCTTAATAATTTAATAATCAATTAACTCGTTTTTGCTTGCTTTTGCGTAATTATCATCTCTCGTTCAATTTTTTATGTTTCTTCTAAATATTAATTTATCAAAAATGTTGTAGAATGTTGTTCCTAGCGGTCTTACACCGCGTTGTCTTCGGCGTGCTGATTCTGGCATGCCTCATGAAGAACTAACACCCCGTTCTGATTCGATAAGCACGGAAAGTTCACAGTCGCCACCAGATCCGCCCGGCAGCAATCATAGTGAAACATCAAGCGGGATACATTCGAACGAAAGCTCCGAACATCCACCGCCTTCAGTCCCTAGCTCGCCGCCGCCTCCCGTTGTCACGGCATTGCCATCAAATCAGCATACGCGTCGCGCAACAAGCGTCGCCGATCTCCAGCAGCCGATGAAGGAAGAAGTTCAATGGAAATCGTGCTCCTTACAACGTAACATGGCGCCGCCAACGAGCGCCAGCTTCAATCATTTCTCCTCAAGTCCGAGCACGAACTCTGTATTTGGCTATGCAAACGCCAATTACGTGAATGCCACCGATCTAGATCACAATGTCATCTTGGAAAATCCAAACGATGACACAGTCGTCATCAGACGCAAAATGCTGCGACCGAAGACAGCGGACATCACACAAACGCCGGTCATCAAAGAGGAGCCATTTGGTAGAGCGACCAACATGCGAATGACGTCGTTCACGGATGACTTGAAGAACATACAAGCATCGTCAGCAACATTGCCACACTACCCTACGCAGCCAGTTCCTACGACAAACAGCTATCCGCATTGTTCCACAATGCCCTTACCCCAACACACATCCAACACCATACCCACTAATTTGGGCGGAGGTAATAGTTGCAATGTCTATCCGAGACTGCATTCAACAATACCGACGCATCACAACGGTGTCAGATTGTTCAATGGCCAGGCACATAATCAGAATGTGCAGAATCCGTACATAAAGCGTCTTCAATGTCAGAATGGTGCGGCAGTCAGATACAATCCGACTAATGAACCCATTTATACGGGTATCAATCGGACGACTGGGGAACTGTACCATTACAACTCGTAAGAATCATCATTTAGCACAATTTTCCTAATCGTTAAACCTTCTTAAACCATATACCTACGTACAAGACAACCCAGTTTGTAAATTATATCACATAAATCATAAATGTAGTAGTTATTATAGTTCTTATGGAAAATACTGCCTCATTTTTGACTGCGCGCATATTTTTGTAAATAATAAGTAGCCTAATTAGTTGGAACGCGAGTGATGGATAAGGATATTGTAAATAATGTATAAGGAATAACAAAATGTAATGAAATGATGTAACACAAATGAGATAGGCAAATGAAGGGAATTCTCTGTAGACTGGCTTGTTTATACATGAATCTCATTAAGTTAATTTTAGCAAGGAAAAGTAGCTTTATATTGAACACGTAAAATTGTAAATTGTTTATAACATTTGTAAGTCTTCGTGTAATGTATCATTTGCATGCTTTATTCACTCGATTCATATTTATGTCGGTTTATTTTTAATTGTTGCAAACATACCAAAGAATAATTTAGCTTTAACATTCCAAAAGAAGCATTTTCATTGCCAATAATACAAGTTGATGTTAAATGATAATTATAAATGGAACAATTGCATGTATCATGGTCATAAAAGTTTCAAATCACTTTATGAAAGTGGATACAAGTACGTTTAATACAATTTAATCATGAGAATGAGTTTTAAATTTGATTGAAATTTGAATTTCGAAATTAAATTGTTTTAAAACTTGAATCTCACTATTCTTCATCGATAATCTTTATAATTACAGTCAGTATTGACATATATGTTCAGTACACTTAATTCATACGTAGATAACTACTAATTAAACATAAGCATCAAATTCAAAAATTACATTCAAGCAGAAGAAAAAGCATAAAATTACTGCAAGTTGAAACATTTCAAACTTCAATTTCATCATATCAAATGTACATCATCATCATCATCATCATATTTATGGAATTAGGACAAGTAAAATATTCAAAAACAATAATACATGGTATACAGAAACAATAAAATATCAAGGATCACGATTTATATCTATTAGAAGAGATATTATATCGTAGCTTTTTTACCACAAGAACTACTTTAATGGAAGAAATAGAAAATGGTAGCTAAAACTAAAACATTTTTAATGCGAAGATGTATACTCGTCTTGTATACATCTTGTAGGCTGATTCGTATTTAGAAGCAAAGTAACAAAGTATTTATTGGAACTAAACAAAGGAAACAATTAAAATGGAAAAATAAATGAAATTAAATACATTTTGGAATGATTACATGTACATATTATTTATATTTATTTATAATTAATTCTATCAAATCTATCATAAATAAACGAACAAAATGAAAATATTCAAAGAACAGGGCATATCGGCAAGAGATTTATTTTCAAAACAATAAAAATACAGAATTTATTCGCAATATTAGAGTGCTGAATTAAATTGGACAAATAATAAATAAACTAAATAGTACTATTGAAATATAAAAATCACGAAATAACTCAACTCTATGTAGCTTCTTACTAATGAATGATTTATTCAAGTCAATGTCTACAATAACTATTCAAACTGTAACATTATTTTGATCTCGTTATACTACATACATATTGACAATGTAATGGGTGTTCCAACGTAACAATGTAATGTTTCTGTTTCTGGATTAAAAGAATTCAGGAACCGAGTAATAATGAATATGCACTTCTACTATTAACCATTAGAAAAACTGCATACACATAACTTAAACCTACGGATAAACTTAAATTGTTTTGATAAGTTTTTATTTCTTTTGATATATACTATACAAAACATTATATAGTTATTAACATTTTTGTACATTTAGTTCAGTGTTGAATATAATAATCTCTGATATACAAAACAAAATGAAAAGTTATGAAATTTATTCCCGAATGTTATAATTTAGTTTTTGGCCAGGAAAAAAAGTTATTATTCAAAAATAAGTGTTTATAGAGAATTCGTTGGATTTGCGTCGCTTATCTGGCAAGGCCGGTTTCACACTAGCTTTTTTTTTACTTTTTTGCTTATAACTCGAAAACGGTAGGAGATACGAAACAACCGATTGGACCATTGAATTGCTGTTACAATTCGGAATAATTACACGGAAAAAGATTTGGCGTACTGTAACTTTGACTTTTTATTCCAAAAATTTGGGCGATGGTACCATCACCCAAATTTTTCGAGAAAAAATTAAAAGTGCTTAAAATTAATTGAGATTCGCACAGTTTCAAGAGCATTTAATTCTGAATTGATTCGTCGTATTAAATTTCGACTATTGTAAATAGAACTCGTTTAATTGGTGTTTCTTTCTTTAAAGGCTGGCCCCACACTTTTTCACATACCAAATGCATGTTGTTTACATTAATTAATTCGATACAAACAGAAATCAAATAAGAAATGTTTCGAAATTTTTGAATCAAATTTCTGTCCGTCTAAAACCAAATTCGTTTCAAGATTTCAATTATCGCCAGCTATCTTTGGGAAGTCAAACTAATTTGCAAATAAATTATTCCTAGAATCATGTATAGATGGCGCATGAACTAGATATTACGTGTCCAAATTCGATGGATCAGAAAATTCTTGTATAACAGAATGATTTTTCAGGTTTCAAAGTACAAAAGTTGAAGGAATTAAACTTTGTGCAACAAAAAAATCTAATAGTAAAATGCCTACTCACTCTTCGAAATAACAATAAAATCACTTCATTATTATTTATAAATTGAATGCACAGTAATAACAATACAAATAAATACAAGTACGTCAATAAATAACTTAAAAACAGTAATAATAAATTAACCATTCGGCAAAACACACATCAAGAAATAATTCATATTCATAATTTGTTACTGATTTTCCTGCATTTTCTCTTCCAAAACCGAATGGATTTTTCATTTTTAAAAAACTGTAAATTATGGTTTGCATGAAATAAATAGGAACGTATTTGCATTACATTTGTGAAAACGACAATGTTTTCAAAATTTACATTGAATATGAAAGTGATAAATAAATAACTTTCGGATCATTATCATGAAATAGAGAGATCAAATTGTCTGGCTTTATGTGTAGCTGTAGTTCGTTTGTTATAGTAATTTAACCAATATATGTATAATATAAAATTTAATTAACCACCGGCGGTATAAACACACCCGGTATACTATAAATAAATAATTTAATTAATGACATTTTTATCGTCACGCTTAATAGGAAACTTATTTTCATTGTAGGTTAGTTTAAGTTGATCCAAAGTCAAAATGGTATTATTAACAATAGATTTGCAATCAGTCTTTTGAATAATTGAATTCGGTTTCGATTCCTTGACCGTATCAAGGATATTTTCACTGCTCGACGCGACGGTCTCTTCCTGCACGCTGGTGAGGGGTGGCGAGCTAGCCTGATAACGTGTTGGCGATATCAAATCATTGCCTTCCAAGCTTTGAAGATCGAAACCGACCACAACGCAGAGAACACTTGGTTTTCTCTTCGCATCGTCACCCGTAAGTTCCGCTTTTCTTTCCAATGACGCCACGAATTGATAGCTTTTCTCGTGTACTGATTGCTCTTTACTTCGCTCTTTGCTAACTGGCAATGAGCATGTGAGTGGAAGGCGGTCCGTTGATAGTATCAAATGTAGGTCCTTGGAGAGCGCTTCAAAGCTTACATCGAAAAATAGATCCTGTATAAATCGACGAGCCATCACTCTGTATGAATTCTCGGATAACATTTTGCACACGTCCGAATACAGGCAAAGGTCTTGGAAAATATGGGGATGCTTCTGCTTCAAATTCAACAAATTGTGTTTGAAATGCTTGAGTACCAATGGATTGGTAAGCATTTCGATTTGACTTAATATACTTAGTTTCATTCCTAGAAGAAAAACGACATACATTATTTAGAATTCAGTTTTATCCATGATCTACAGAGCAAACATTTACCTATCGTTTCATTATCTTCGGCATTTGTTTTTGTAGAAGTACTAGTACTAGGAACCGCAGCTGTACGAGGACTTTTGGCCTTTTTGTTTCTTGCATAGCCACAGTTAAGACAACCTTTTGGGTTGTGCGTGAATCTTGACTGCTTCTTGCTCGACGTTGATTGAGTACACGTGCTGAGTTCGCTATCCGTACCGGTGTCAGAACCTATACAACGCAAAAAAAAAAACGTTAACAGTGTTAATTGTGACAAATTGCGGATACTTACTAAATAAATTTCGATCCGCAGTATATGATAGTCGTCTGGCAGGAACCCGAAACTCGGGGAACAAATTGAGCAACGTTATTGGAAGTGCAATACCCATGTAAGACTGACCCTGCTTCTTGGCTTCTTTGACGCTGAATTTCTTCACACTCGTTAGTGACGTTAAACTTAAACCGTCTTTAATGAAGTTCAAAAGGGAAAATCTATCATCCGAGCCACTATTTTATAAATATGAAACAAAATGCCATTACAAATTTAAAAATATTCAAACTGGAATCATGAAACGTACCTTGGATATCTCTTTCTGTCCAAACTATGAACACGTGCAAGTGTGTGGAATGGAGGTAACGTGTCAACGTTTTCGTCGAAACTTTTCGTTTGGTTTTTAATTTGTCGAACGAGTTTGTACCCCACGTGATCCTGAAAACTCAATTTGCCACTGGTACTGCCTGCTGGTGATACATTTGAGCGGTCAGACGGTAATCGACTTCGTGAAGACTCCGAATGCCTTCTTAGTTTCGCACCAGTTTTGATCGTTTGCAGGCTGGATATACTTGGAATTGGTGTTAATGTTGAACTTACTTCACTAAGAAATAAATAAAATGTCAAAAAAAAACAAAAAAAAAATGTATGAAAATGTTTGGGTACTTACTTTAAAATACTTTTCCCAAGTGCCGATTCACAAGAACTAACTCCCGATGTAGTTGACTCCGTAACACTATTATCCCGATACCTATGCGGTAAACTATCCGGCCGACCATCAGTATCCTTTCGTACGCGCAAATACTCAAACGTTTTCGACTCCGAAAGTGATCGCGTATGTTGTCCAGTCGGATAATTCGATTGTGGCAATGTTGAAGACTTTCGGTTCGCGGTTTGTAAGTTTGGTTCGCCGGTGTAAATGATATCATCGTCAGCCGTGGAACTGTCAGCATCGGGTATGTAATAATCGCCGTATAATTGTTCGCTTTCGTACATTTCCATCGATAATTCTTGATTTAACTTCCAATGCTCTTCTTGTATCACTGGCCAACGATCATGTCTATCGTGTCTGGTACTGACCCATCCTATGGAAGCAAATAAAACATTGAAAGGCTCGAAAAAATAAAAATCCTTTGTTAGGGGTACCTAATTTGAATAAACAGTCAGCACCATAATCAGTAGTGGCAATCAAGCCAAGAGTATAGAAGGCTGTAGCTTTAATCGACCAGACGACGCAACCTTCGGCGAGGTTCACAACGAACAGCAGGACGTTTTTGTTGGCAATGTACTCGAGACCATGAACTGAGCTACACAAATGACCCAAAGCCCAAAGTGCACTTTTGATATTCATTAATTCCGTTTCAGATTCACAGGGACCCAAAGCATTTTCGATTATCTATTAAAAACAGAATCAAATTGAGTCCTTAAAGAATAAACGAATGAGTACCTGCATAAAACTGGGTATATTGCCATGTTCCACAAGAATTTTCAACCCTTCTGGGTGTTTACCCAGCTGTCCATATAAATGTGGTGGCAGAAAAAGGTCTTGACGTGTGGCAGCCCGCGACATTGTCGCGCGTTTATCATACCGTCCATCATCGCCTTTCTGATGTAAAGTTAATGCATCGGCTGCTTCTCCTTCGATAATGAACACATAACTAAATGTACCGAAAGAAAAACAAGGTGAAATAAAGAGGACCCGATTTACTATTTGAAATTAAAATTTGTACGTACCGGTAATTGAAATAATCATCCCACCGACGTAATTCGTTGACAATGAAATTCTTTTTGTTCAAACACTGGAAGCCATTAGGTATACTTAGGTAACGTATGAGTAACAAAGCACCTTTCTCTTCCAAATGCAGAAGATTCGGGTTGATTCGTACGAGCTGCTCTAAATTTTTAGTAACTTCGCAAGCTTCATGCAGCGTGTTCAACGCGGAAAGGTGAACCATGCGAGATTTATCTGCTAGCTGCTCAGCGAGTAGTTTAATGCCCCATGTCGAAAAGTTGGGAAGACCAGCGCGTAACAGTACGAGAAGAAACTGCGTGGCGTAAAGGCGAGAAGATTCGTTGGCACATTTTAAAACGGCTGACAACATTTCTATCGATTTTGCATTTTCACTATAGTCTAATGAGGAAATTATTAGTTTCACGTAACAATCGTGGTTTGTAGTTGTCGCCAAGTCTTTCAATCTAGAAGACAAACGATGATAATGCGTTCGAATTTAAATCAGAATGAAAAATACTCACTTGTCAAACAGTTTAAAGCCTTCCAACAACTCAGCACCCTGCTTAATACTAGCTAATCGTCCAATAAATAGAAAATACGTTTGGCATTGAGTATTCACCATATGCTGGGGACTGAATAGACAATCATGAGCACTTTTCCCCAAAGTTATCTTCTCAATGTGTAGAGCGATATCTCGAAACAGTTCCGACAGCAACTTATCGCTAAACGCGTCCACAATGTTCGCCAAACAGTCGATCAAATCGATTCCGGCCGTCGTATAGACTTGAGGGTTCTTTGGTGACGATAAGTCCATGTGTGAATAACGATTACTCGATGGTAGAAAATATTCAACTAAACGTTTCAAAAAGGAACGATGATTCGTATCTGTTAAGTCTATTGTAAAGTCTGATTCTCTCTAAAAAAAAAACAAATTTCATTTTTTTATTTAAACAAATAATTTGAAATAAATATTTTTCTACCTTTAGGATAATTTGAATGACATTCCAATTCCATGTAAACGCATCTTTATTCAACAAAACACCTGTATCCTTAACCGCATCGTCTCCGTCTTTGGTGACTAGCTGTGTAAGTCGCGACTTGGCATGTCCGCTCTTGTACTTTTTCAACTTTTCGGTACGCTGCGTCGACTGGATGGAATTGCCACTGCGTAGAATGTAATCCAAGTAAAGACTGTATGAGGCTGGACGTCGTTTTAATAGTTTATGCAATTGTTGCAACGCGGTGATGGCTCTAAGAGCCTGTGGACGATCAGTCGTCGCGTATTCGATAAGATTTGGCAAGGCTGGTGTTATGTTGCAGCATTCCGGTGGCAGGAGGACTTGAATTAAACGCAACAGTTCACCTAAAACGAGAAATTAATAAAATTACAAAAGACTGCAAGAAGAATTGAAGAAATCAAAAAAAAAAAAGCGAAACAAACCTAAAAGAACTGTGGCTCGAACACTAATAAATGTATCGCTAGTCGCGATGACTTCACTCAAAGCTCCCAAGAGTCCCGTTTCGAGAAAACAGTAGAGCAATAGGGATAAGTGCATATCGCTGATGCTGGGCGTTGTTCTGGCAAGATGCGGCAAGATTGAACGGCCTTCCGCTGCAATGAAACCTTCACCTAAACGCCACGAACTTTGCGGTTCGGCGGGATCAATCGCGCTAAGCGCAACTGATAGTTCATCGGTCCATTCCGGTTGAGGCAAGTTCAACAATTCGTAGAGTAAATCTAATACGGCTTTCTAACGTAAAACAAACAAAATCCATATTCATCAATTTATCGATTCGTTTTCGAGGTAAAGTTCACTTACGCGGACTTCTAATTGGTTCAAATATAAAACGTCGACGATTGCTTTAAGTCCGGAGAGGTCATTTGGACTGCAAAAATGCAAGATACCGGGCCAACTTCGCAAAATTGAAAGCAGCGCTAAGCGGCTACAATTAAACTTCAATTCGCGTTCGTCTCTGTAACCAAGAGTTAATCATTAGTTATTGCTAAACTTTCATGGCCTTCTAAACCTTACCTGTTTTTATCCATCCATCCATGTCGATAGTGAAAATCGCAGTAGGGCGCTGCGACGCAATGCAAATCGATGCCAGCATGATTTCTCGTAATGGGTCTATCAAGGAGAAGCAGCAAAACGCCGCATAAGGATTCAGATATTTTTGGCGTTTGGCATTCGAGTAAGTTACGTGTTATAGCAGCCACTCCACCGGCCGATATGAACGAATCCGGATTTAATGTGCCTACGAACGTGTGTAAATAACATGAAAAATCTTCAACAATTCGGTGGTCTTCGTGTGCACTCACCTAACTCGCATAAAACAGCAAGATACACACGCAACATTCGATCCTTTTCCTCCATGCCACCGTTGGCTAGTGAGACTAAATACCTAGACATGGAAATGTTGAAATTCGTGGGCGCTATCAACATGGCTTTGCGCGTCAGTTTGATGGCTTCCATACGAACGGCATCGTTTTTAAACTCCAAGTCCAAAGCGCGCACGATCAAGTACGGAATGAGGAGTTCATTTAAAATATCCACATCTTCCTCTTTGGCTATGACATGACGAATTGTGCGGAACGCACCAGCTCGTATCACAGCAGCTTCATGTATTACACAGTATCTTAAACTTGTTAACAATTAAAACAAAACGTTTAGTGATTTTTATTTCTATTTAAAAATGAATGTGCTACTTACCAGTATAAAACTTCTTCGTTTGTATATCCTAATCGTGATATATCACTAGATACGTGTAAGATTAGCTTGACAAAATTGTTGAGATAACTTAGAAGTTTCCCTTCGGGTAGTTCATTTTTACTTAACGCTTGTAATATCTCCTTGGCAATAACTTGCGGCTCTGGAAACGTAAACAATCAAACAAACAAACAAAAAACAACAATTGTAAATGCGAATGTCAAGCAACATGTTGAAATTAGTTTGAAGTGACTAAGTTAATTAATAATGGAAACTTACGTTCACTTAGATCCAATTTCACGAGATCTTCCACCTTACCTAGAAATGGTAATAACACAAACGTAAATTCTTTGCTAATTAATCATTTTCAGAATGAGATATACGGACTGATAACGTAATTAGTTATTTGTGTTTTCAAAGTTGAAGATATAAAACGAAAATAAAAATGTTATGTTTCTTACTATTGGAAATTTGATGAAATGAAGAATACTCACTTCGATTATAGCGCCTGCTTCGTGCATTTCTGTGTCCAGTTAACCAAGACGCAAATTCCATAATGAAACAAATTCACACAAATGTAACATGAACTAAAAATAGGAAGTTCATTCGATGAAAGTTCACATCGATTATATTTATTTATTTATAAGATGCACAATCAAAACATTTGATCCAAACGCATTTTGCTAATGCACTAATGTATGAGAGAGTTTTGATGAAGATGTCAAAAATCTGTGCCTGAATTAGGTTAGTTTCACGATGCGTAAGTGCGCAGCCAGCGACCCCTCCAATGTTATCGTTTGTTTTTTTTTTTTTTTTTTTTTTGTACATTGAAATACGGCAACGACGCAAAAATAGGAAATACGAAAGCACGCAATAATTAATATTCAACGACAAATGACGCAGTAAACTAAATAAATTGTATTAAATTTGCGATTTATTGTTTGTTAATTAATTTTAATATCGTTTTTTAAATAAACACTTTCCTCACATTCCTGGGGACGCTTAATCGCCCCCTATGGCCAAAATATGAACTAAATTGTGGTTTTGCTAATTTTTGAAAAATATTCAAAAAGTATAGGATAACAATTAAAATTGAATGCTGACTGATTCTCTTATGACTTGGTAACAATGGGCATCGTTACGGTAAGAAACTGTAATACATAAAAATCCAGTGTTAATTCCATTTCATTCTTTCCTTTTCTGAAACGAAGCTCGACTTACCTTGCTAGCTTTATTGTATTCGCTACAAGTCTGTTGTTGATCGACACAAAACTCATGAAAAGTATCCAAAAAGTATTTCCCGTTCGTAGTCTCAAGAATCAATCGGTCTTCGCCAATATCCAAAGAAATATCCTTGGCTGACGTGACGTACGGCAAATAAAACTCTCCATAAAGTACCCCAGCATCATTACGCTTCTTAAACAATCGATATTTCGGCGTGTTCGTCACCTCATCCAACACTTGAATCATATTTGTCCTCGCCTCCGTTATGATTGGTGAGTTTCTAGCATCAGTCATGATTTCATCAAGTTTGGGCAGAGTTTCCGGCAGGCCCATTTTCTTTTCCACTTCGCGTTGCTGTATGTGATGCACTTGCAGCGTTCCCATGACTTTCTTGTTCTTCAGAACGATGCGTTCGCTTCCAACGGTAACATCAAACTTTGTTTGGTAGCCTTCGAACGCCACAGCGATGAGAAATTGTTTGAAAGTTTGCAGTTCGTTGCATTTCGTCATAAAGGCGATGTTGATGGCGATGTCACAAACGTTGACTTCTTCACCTTTATTGTCGTTATCGGTGCGTACGCTGCCGATGCTCATTGGGACGCGAAAGTCGCATATTTCGTCCGAGTCCAGAAGAGCGGCAAGTTCTGCTTCGGTGATGTCTTTCGGGGCTGGTATCTTATCAGTTTGACAGAAATTTATGAAGATCTTCGTTCCATTTGTTTCGCGTGCTTTTACACAAAAGCCTGACCGAAAACAGAAAGAAAAATTGACTAAAATTACTACTTATGTACATTGAGGTTAAGGTAAGTTCGCTATTCCATTTCAAGGTCGTTTCGCCAGACTCTGACAACAACGCTGAATTTTATGACGACCATGTCCAAATGCAGTGGTACCAATATTCCATAAATTTTCATGGCACTACTAATAGGAGTATTGAAAAGCGCAGCTCCAGTACAACTCCAAGCCAAATCGAACAATGTTTAACTGTACCGGAACTATTTCTGTGCAGCTCCAGCAAATCGAAAGCCGCAATTGTGAATAGACAAATTTATAGTAAATAATTTTAATTACTCTTATTTCATTATCGCGTAAGTTGTTTATCATTTTCACGTTAAACACACATTGCAAACAAAGTAATACGAGATGTTGCACCATGTAGTTGTTACATGTATAGCAAATAATTGAAAAATTAAAAGCAGCTTGAACGCAAATGTAATCAAATAGGATAATAAAATAAAAATAAAACACTCAAACAATATTTATAGATAACCTATGAGAAACATACACAAGCATTTGTGTATTTATAGATAAAGTCGAATGCCCAATCGAAAAAAAAAATAATAAGAATAGAATTAGCGATACCAATTGGTTTTTGATTTTTGATCCGAATGAAGAAGTAGGTCAATAAAAATTGTTTATCACTTAAATAAAAGTTTAATAAGTCAAACTGGCAATGCATTTACTATTAATTAATCTTTTGAAATCAATAAATTCGATCAGTTATATCAACACTGAAACACAAACCCACAGAGTGGCACAGATATCGAAATATTGATAACAAAGATTAACGGTTATTATTATTAACGGTGACAATTTAGGCTTGTTCCAACAAAGCACCAAACTAGTTCCGAACTGCTCATGCGTCGGACAGTTCGGAACTAGTTTGGTGCTTTGTTGGAACGAGCCTATTATTAAAGAGATTGCCAAATTATATCACAAATAGTATACAAATCGTTGAATTAAATCCAAAAATGTTAAGCAGTCGTTTCTAAAAGTGCGTTCCATTTAGAGCAAATCACAGCTTACGCGCGCACATGGAACCAATTTCAAATAAAACAGACGATTGAATACGAAGAATTTGTAAACTATACTATTAAAAAACTTCTGTTTCTGTTTTGTCGGTTTGGTGGAAACCTGCTTTTAAATAAAAATCAAATTTCCTTACTTATCCGCAAATATCGACTTATCCAATGGTATACATATACAGGGCGATGTGTATATTGACGTGCAGCAAATAATCAGTTCATTATATTTATAAAACAAATCATAAATCAAATATTAGGTTATTTCTGAATAATCTATATATAATTGGAAATTTTGGGGGGTGCAAATCATTAACATTCTTTCAATATTGTGAATAAATACGGACCTCACAACGAAATTTCCATGGAACCTACCGTACAACAAGTTTCTTCACGGAAGTCTACTCTACAAAACAGCTTTATAATTTCTTAATTGATGACGTCATTTTCTTTTAGTCTAAAAGGAACGTAGCTATTGTGTTCGTATAAATAATATCGGGTGTTTATAAATTCGTGAAAAAGCTTCTGATAGTGTTCTTCTTTGGACAATTCCGAAGAGAAAATCTTTATACGAAAATGTTGCATTGGCCTTCGTGAGCCTTCAGGAGCCATTAAAAGAAACGGTACATATTGCAACGTTGCGGTGGAGGGCCGATTATGTAGATGCCAAATTCTTTTCTCTTAAGAAATTGGATTTTAGA
>JARJEB010012887.1:0-16866 GCA_030264535.1 Liometoxenus newtonarum | reverse complement strand
ATTCCCAAAAAACAACTGATGTTTACAAGCATGTCTCAACCTGGTCGCCAACATCAGGCTCCGCCCACCAAAAATCCAAACCACTTTGATTTTCTTCAACTTGGTACTCAACATGAAATGTCAACACCAGACTGTCAAGCTAGTCGTCAACATCGCAAGTTGAGGACTAGGTTGAAAGTGTATAAGCCGCTTTACATACGACATCTCAGATCAACTAAGTTTGCTCGAGAGCTTGTGCTTTAGTGAGTTGATGATCGACTTTTTAACTGAGTCTGATCGACAGTCGATCAGACTCAGAGAGGTTAGTTTCCGAATGACAGCTAATATTTTATAAATGTTTGTTTTAAATGATGTCGTCATGAAACCTGTTACGAATAAGATATGGTTGGATTATTAACGATTATTAATGTAGAAGTGAGCCAAGCGGCTCATTTCGCGTTCCTTTTGGCATCAATTGATGACGTCATTTCTGAGTACAACATACTCAGTTACTGAGTGCATGATGACACTCATTGTAATGTAAAAGAAACGTAGCTAATGTTAAGTAATGGTATAACAAACAAGGAGAAGAAGAAATCATAAGGAAAATTTAAAATATTTTTTTGTGCATTTTGTTTTTCAAATTAGAATTTTTATTCTAATATATTGAAGTAAAACATAAAACACATAATCAAAGTTTCGCTGTGTAGAACAGAACATAATTTAGTAAAAGAAAAGACTCCGCGATTTTTATTCGAGAAAATTTGAAAGTGAAACGATTTTTTAATTATTCGCGTAACGTAATTTTGCTGAGGTACGAAACAAAATTTATTTACTTAATTTTCTAAGTGCCTCAAAAATTGTTCAATTTTCTCTCTAACGGTCGACTACCACGAAAACAACGAAGTAAATGATTTATAGCTAACTGTTGCCCCAATTACACTCCTGAGGTACGTTCCCTGTTCCAATTTACTCATAAGCATAGGGCAAATTAGTTTTCCTCTTTTCGTATATTTATATTTTATTCATATAGGTGTAAAATTTATAAAATTAATTGCTACTTTCTAAATTATTCATGGGAATAGCAATTTTCTGATGTATATCAATTGTACGTGAGAGATTATTATTAAAGTGGTTTCTATGGTCATATTCAGCAATTTTCGCCGGGCATATAGCATTTGGACAAATCGGTCTTGGCGGTTGTGGCCCCATACATGGCGATGGCAAGTAAGAAGTCTGATCGGACAACCCATACGATTTCATAGGCGAACAATCTCTTTCCCTTTGGCACTCTCTCTGGCATTCTCTCAGTTCCCGTTGGCAAACTAATGGTGGATGATGGTCTATTTTGTTAATCATATAATTATGATCTTTGTAACATGGTTTGCATTCATGTTTTCTGTGACACTCGGAATGATGCGGATGATGTGACTGTTGCTGATGATGTGAGATATGCTGTTGGTGTTGCACGTGGACTGGATACATCTCTGCTTGACATGTTGGTTGACATTGTGCTGCAACAGTTGAACCTCGCATACCTGTGTCGGATGGTGATGGTTCTGGTTCACAAGGGGAGACGTCACATCTTCGAATTTTACATTTAATCAAATCAAAAATTAACATTTAACTAACAATTGTCAATAAAGAACATGTAACAAGGAATTTGTAATTAATTATAAGATGATTTATTTATTCGTAGGACACAGTCAAACTGCTTACAATCTCATCAGAATGCACTGTGCAGAAAGAGACTGAGCAAAATAAAAAACAGGCCCCCACCTTTTTAGAATTTCGTGCGAGAATCAAGAATATTTCTGATTCCTGCCAAACATATTACGAAAGCACAGTTCATTCTGTTTGATGCGAGATCAGTAGTTTAAAATTGTACTACGAACTAGTGTTAACTAGACTTAAACTATTTGGTAAATTAGTTTGCTATATTTGTACCTCTTCTTCTGGTTGAAACAAGGTGAAGCCAACGTTAAGTATACTAAAAGCACTACGACTAACAGAAATAGTATAATGACAATTGTCCAACTAATTGTATCAAAGATTGTCCATTCTGTTGGATCTACAAGAACATCAGCTAAAGGATCAGCCGGTGCATTTTGCCTAAAAAAAAATATTAATTTCTAGACCTGCTAGTTCCGAATTGAATCCATTAAAATAATCTTACTTAGCAACACGTATATGAGGTTCCTCTGTAGTGACTTTATACACATGAAAAGCTACAGTCGTTGGTGATGATGTGAAATTAATATGTGGCAAATGAATAGGTTCATACATTCGAATCGGTTCAATATTGATGGATCGCTGGAACTCTTTATGTACGGAATCAAAAGCAGCATTTGTTAGCCAAAGTGCCAAATCGTCACGATTGATTTGTTTCAATCTGCGCGATAATATTTCGTGAGTGGTCTTTTGCCCACCATTTAGTTCCGAATTCCAATGCAATAATTGTTGTAAGCAAGTTAAATCTTTGGGTACTTTGCGTTCTAAAATGGCAATCGGTTTGGTTTGGTAATTGGAATTGAACGCTTACTTATTAAAGAGATACCGGCTTGATATAGTGCATTGGGCATTGCAAATGATCGAAAATGTAAGGAAGCAACCAGTTCGCGGCATTCCGCTTCTTTTAAATGGTCGGCCAGGTATTGATATTGCACGGTGTTCACGTCAATCGTGCCATTTCCTATATTAATTTGGTGAAAGAAAAGGGAAATGAAGGAAATCTGCAAAACGAAACTTTTATGGATGGCATATTAATTAATTATTAACTATTCAACGCTTGTATTACCACAACAACAGAATGCCACTTCATACTCCAAATATTAAATGTATAAATGTTCAAATCATGATATTAATAAATAGTGCATAATTAATGATAATTAACCATTAAATAATTATGCAGTGACAACTTTGGTTGGTCTGACACGGCTCATTGTCGGTTTTTTATTGTTTCCATGAAAACTTTGAATTAGGACATTTTCTCATTTATCATCAGCGCCGGCCAAATGTTTTCATCCACGATCAAAATTTTTATCGCAATTTCAAGTGCTTCGAGTACCAGCAAATATAAATCAATCAAAAATAAGAGGAAATTTTATCCAATTTAATGCTTACAATGGTAGTAAGAGATACTCAATGATTTTCAGAACCATCTTCATCGTCTCTGTTAACCCAGTGCAACAACGACTCGAAAACTCGACATCTCCTCAGTCATGGACAGCTGTTTCATTCTAAGAGGACTCATCAGCATGACTATAAGGTAGCACTTTATAAGTCGAAATCTCGAAAATAACTCTATAGACGTAATTAATCTGCAACATCGACTCGAATATTTAAAGTCTACCTCATAGTCATGCTGTTGAGTCCGGTTAGGACGAAACAGGTCATGACTGCGGAGATGTTGAGTATTCGAGTCTTTGTTGCACTAGCTAGGTTAACAGATACGATGAAGATGTAGACTTCCCAAAGTACACGCACAGCCTAGTGATGCGGACTGGAGTCGATTTCAAACTTCGCGCCTTTTATGTGCAACACAATATGGCGATTTGTTGTCATCCTCTACCGTTCCCTAGCTGGATGCCTCTCGCCCATAAATCGACTTTATGTTCTCTCTAGACTTCTATCTCTATGACAAAAATGAATTGAGTACATCCAGCAGGCTGTATCATACATTTGTGATCACTGTGTAGAAGCGCGCATGAAACTATTCCATGAATTCATAAATAATTCAAAAGTATGTTAATAAATGATTACTTTACTGAGATTACTAGTTTTAAATTTCTAAAACATTAAAATTTCTAACTCCAGAGTCGAGCTCAAGCAAACTTTGCAAGATTTAAAACACTTCCAGAATTCTACTGACAAGGATTAATAATCAACATTTTAAAATATAACACTAGGTGGTTTTTTTTAAAACGATACTTTATTATTGTTATAATTGTAATATTTTATCACATAGGTACGTGAATTACATAGGAATTGTATATACAATAAAAGACATAACGAAACGTTTTCATTTTCATCACGAAATGAATCGTCATCGAAAATAAAATGGAAAAGAAACAATAACTGAGCATTTTCATATTTATTTCGCCAGAATCTTTGCCTTCATATTTTCAACACAAACTTCAGTCGTATATATATTACAAACTTAATCTCCAACTGTCATTAAAGATAAACTTGCATTAGGTAATTTATTTAATTTAGATGTATGAATCAATATGAATTTCGTTCCTAGGAGCAAGATTTTATTTAGGTATTTTATTCTTAAGGTTTTTATTTAACTAAAGTTTCTAATGAAATGATTTAGTTTATCAACTGGGGATTGTAGTTATTCTGTTGAAAACTTCATAATGTACTTTTTTTTTTATTTATTAGTCAGTGATTTAATTTAATTTTCAAATTTTTAATTTTCATTTGGTAAAAAGGATAATTTGCAGTCGCATGATGCGCGTTATCAAAACGCACGCTACAGTTATTTATTATTAGTAAGTTAAAAGTTTGTTTTCTCACACAATTTTTAAGTGTTTATTCACTACTATTTTATATGTTGCACTTTTTGATATTATAATCAATTTTTTGGTTTAGGTTTTGTGTTTTTCGTTATTTTTGTTTTATATACGTTGACCGATCGTATGTACCTATTGTTTAATTAGGATTTAGGATTTTAATCGTCCGCACAGCAATATTTACAGCAACTTCTACATATGCAGAAGCAAATGCAGCACAACATCACTAATAATGATATAATGCCGATGCCAACGTAAAGGAGATTAATTTCCGGTAACGCGTCACCTTTACATATTTCTTCTGATTCATCGCTAAGAATTGTACCTGTTAACAAACAAAAACAACTAATTATAATAACCTCCAAGGCTCCAAAGTGAATATATTTGAAGTTGTGAATTACCTGTGATCGTTGTGACATTCGGACAATTAACAACACCATTACAAACCAATCGTGCCGGTATACATAATCCAGCCTCTCCAGGACACTGAAACTCGCATCCACCATCATCCACACTGCCACCCTCCGTCAATCTGCTACTCATCAAGCTCCCGTCAGTGTTCCGTGGCAAATGGAACAATTCCGTCCAGGCAATCTTAAATGCTGCCCGCGTGGGCGACGTTCTTCCAACAAACTGTATCGTAATACTCGGATCATTGCCATCTGGACTCAATTCAGCTGCCGACAGGATGGGCAACTCTTTCGTCATCGAAACATTCTCACCACAAATACTAAGGTACGGATCGACTTTACCCTTGACGAATATATCCACAACGCCATCGTCGCAATGCTTTGACGCGAATTTGATGCGATCGAAATGCATCCACAAGTCGCGTTCGCGGTTCACTTTAATTTCCCATATGCAGCGAATACTTTTCGGTGGTTCAACATATCCGATTGCTTCGTAATATGGATAATGTATTTCGCCATCAGTTGTCGGTTGGATGATGGGTGGACCGCAGAGTGGTCCATGGACGAATTCGTAACTGGCTTCGAATAGGGGTGATGTGTGTTTGAAATAGCTGAGTGCTGCATGGGCATTGTCGACGATCAATTGGAGATTTAATTGTTCGACGCGGGAAATGATCGTTGTCGAACCAATGTGACGATTGCAGAGGCACGTCACATCACCGCTGTGGGCTGCTTTCGATAAGGGTGTCATCGGGTGCGAGGAGTTTACACCGGGTGGCAATGGTTCCCATATGACAAGCTTGTCAACACGATCTTCCAGACAATTTGTGCACAGACCTGGATTATAAGGATGATCCTAAAAGAAATGAATTTTGGCATTTTGTTTTTCTTATTAATTCAATCTTCGTCGGAATCGAAAGCATTTCGGTGAGGTGGCTTACCTTAAAGTGAATATTGAAAACTGTAAGGATCACACGTGCAAAAAGTCGTTTATCGGTGACAAAGCGATACAAGCATTGGACGTCTTCGCCAGCGGGAGCTTGTTTATAAACCAATGTATTTAGTGGAGATCTTAACCAGCCTTTTGTTGTCCTCCAGGAAGCGAAAACTTCGTCACATGGTTTACCTGGGACTGGTTCACCCAATTTCGTGTTGTTAAAGAAGTCATAGTGCGCCCAGTAATACAAAGACGACCTAAATATGTGTATTTACGTTCATTTTTGATTTCTTCGATTTTTAATACATACCCGCTATAACTTCCGGTCTTACTCTCGAATCGCACAAAAAGCGCATTGCCAGTCGAAACGAAATCGTGTTTTTCCATCGCCTTGGAGAACGTATCACAAAAAGTCTTGATGATTTTCGAATCATCCGGCCATGGAGCGTCGTAAAGCGTCAGGGATTCACCACAATCGCCATCGATTGGCTGGATTGGCGATTCGATTCGGTTGATACGAAAGCTGCATTTGAAAAAATGATAGATAGAAGTAAATTCCAAACAAAAACAAAAAATATTGTAAAATGGCAATACGGAAATAAGGTAAATATATATGGTGGTGGAAAATGAATAAACGATTCCTGGAGTGGCAAACGGCAGAAATACTTGTGATATGGAAATACAAAAGGATGGAAACAAAAGAAATTGGTAAGTGTTGGAATATTGAAAATAATTGAAATTCTAAAGTATTGCTGTAGAATAATGGGGTGAGAGTGGGAGGGGCGGTAAAATGGCACTGGGAAATGTACCTTGGGAAATAAAGACGAACAATTTCGCCTTCTTCGCCTTGCATCAAATACGTGCAACTCGTGTGTGGCGGATACCAATGCGCAACGGACAAGAAGATCCCCTCTGAGTCGCCCGATGCACGAAGACTTTCTGACGAAAGTAACCAGTCGCACGTGCCGTTACGACTTCCAGCGGTGTCCACATGTCCTGGCCAATTTCCAACGTTAAAATGAAACCCAGTATTTAACAATGGTCCTGCAACAAAAACAAATGTAAGCAAAAAATGACTACATCTTACAAGATTCGAAATTTGAAAGAAAAGTAAAGAAACCGGAAGAAAGAAAACTTCAAATCACGAGCCGAGCAGCAATTCACATGATTGTATTCCACACCCATGAGGATGACTTTAATTAATTAAAACCAAATGTTGCACATCTACATTTTATGGTCCTGCAACAATTTTTTGTTTTAAATTCGTCCTAATCTATTTGACTAGCTCGATCAAATTCTGCGCAGTTACTTTTGATGGTCAAGCAGCAAATACAAATTCAGAGTATAAACACAATTCCAAAAGTGATTCCATAGTTGAGTCAGGGGCGGACTGCTAGCTTTAGAGGCCCTGGGCTAACACTATTTGGGGGCCTAACCCATTGACCAAAGTCTGGATACTTGCGGATGATGAAATGTGGCAATCAATTGTCTCGCACTCTGTTGGAGCTGAAGATCGGCGTTAAACTCAATTTTGAACTTTTCGCGGTATACCTACACCAAAGTCAAAATTATGAGTGGACATGCGGACGGTGACGGTGACGGTGAATAGTCACACAGAACAATTAAATGAAAAAGTGAAGAGTTTCAGGAACGCGATAGCGGCTGGGCCTTGTTTGCCGTTTCGCGTCTTGAAATGAACATTAATAAGTAATCGAGTGAAAACGTACGATTGTATAAGTTTATGGTGGGGCAAGCGAAGGGGCCCTTTGATTGATCGGGGCCCTGGGCTGCAGCCCATAAAGACCATGCCTAAATCCGCCCCTGAGATGAGTTATGAATCGATAATTTAGCAAATAATAAAAGTACCAGCTGCTGTTGCCAATGATGTCAATGTTTATTAAACTTTTATTACAATATGTTGTATTATAAAAATCGTCATACATAGAAAATGGACATCACAACAAAAATGCAATAAAAATGAGAATAAAAGTGACATTTTATGAGGAGTCAAGCGCACGTAATAAACTTTTATGTTGTACATGTCACATATTATCCTCTTTTTATATTGTGAACAAGATGGGTAAAATAATTTCATTAGGACTTTACTTTCGATTACGCATATAGAGCTGCAAGTTTCTCTCACTAGTTTCACGTTAAATTATTATGCAAATTATCAAATAAATTGTAGTTACCTGCAGGTGACGAAAGAAATTCGACGAAAAGGTCCTGCGAAGTGCCAATTATCGAATAGGGAAACTTGCCCATTCCACAGAATGTTCCAATAACAGGACTAAATTCATTTTTTCCATCGTAAATTTTTATGTAATCGTATGGGCAGTTTTCTTGACCTACGCAACAAAACATATTTAAGCATATTATATAGGTAAGTATACATTACATTTGGTAATTTTAAGTTTGATTTTTGAACTTTTAAGTACGAAAAATAAATTAATAAAGGAGCAGAAAACGGAAAATAGTTGAAGGCACCATTTACGTCGCAAGTACAGGAAGAAATGCAAAAGTTTAGATTTAGGTATTACCTACTCTACTCTACATTAACTTGTACTTTGCTCCTCAATTTTGCAAAGTTGAAATCAGGACAGAATTAAGAAAAATCTTCCAAGTTTGAAGAAAAGTAAGTATTAAGATCATGACATGTCTTCGAAGAAACCAACTTATACGAGCATTCGTTTCCCAACTAAGTATCTCAATTAAGTAGCAAGTTTTTGTTCGTAGCTTCGTTTCTCTCGCCAATCTCAGTAGTTCAATTTACAATTGAACTAGTTTTGCTCGCATAAATTATGTTAATCAGTGGAAGAATCTCATTCAATAGTTTCACTGAATAATTTAATCAGATGAAATAATAATAAGGGCTGGTTTATGATTGACATACTATTAACATAAAAACCAAAAGACTAATTAGGAATTGTGTGGAATTTTATAAATAAAAATTAGACTGAAATTATTAAGCGCCAAAAGTTGTTCTTGCGCCATAAACAATTATTATTAACCTGAGAATTATAATGATTGTTAAGCATGGTTCATGATTGACATAACATAGACATAGAACATAACCTGCAAAGTAGAGAGATACAAAATGCTATACTACGGTTCACAATGACACGTAAATTAACATAACCGTAGTATAGCATTTTGCATGTTTCTACTTCGCAGGTTATGTTCTATTTCTATGTCATGTCTATGTTATGTCAATTATGAACCATGCATTATACACAAATAACCGTTTGAATCTGAAAGGCACTAAAAAGCGATTAGTAGTTGGAAAGCTGAGGCCTTAAGACAGTGGTTTTAAACATAAGAGTAATTCGACCCGTGTTTGAAAATTCAAATATAATTTTCAAATACAAATCATAAACTACCCCTAATTAGACATTATGAATTTGTCATGACATAATATTAACATAACATATGTCATAAATTTCAAATACTTTAAATATTTGTGTCATATGTTATGGTAATATTAAGTCAATCATAAACCAGCTCTTATTATTTCAGGCTTATAATTTCATGTAAAAACAATTGCATTGTTGTTGTAGATATAACCTTGCCGGGGGAATTGAATATTTCTGTCATAATTCATCACAAAATCGGGTCAATCGAAAAACTGTGCGATGCCAGCGCTCACATTTATTATCTTTAGATGCGTTTAGGCAGCGGCCCCATTCTATTCAAGTAGTAGTTTGTGCGGCTTGTGTCGTAGATAAATATAAATCAAGCTTTTATGCAGGGAGACCCTCTGCGGTCCCATAATGGTAAAGGAATTGCCGCCATTCGCAGCTACTCTTATCGCTCGAACACGTACGCTTAATGTTTCGGATAACGGCCGGCTAGATAACGTAACGTAACAAACAAACAAACACTATAGTGGCCTAGACACCTAGACCTAGACTAACTAATAGATGGGCGATGTGTGCTGATCGAGTGAACAGAATTGAACAAATATCAAGTAAGTACACACAGCAAAGAACTAGAAGAACGAATGATGTTACCCTTATGTTACCTTAGTTTTAGCTTGAAGGCACCAAAACGCCGCAACCGATTTGTATATATGTTACTGTAAAAGCCCGAATTTTTGTAAATCTTTGGTTTTACCGGTAAATGCTAGGTTTTACCGTCAGATTTGGTAAATCCTAGAATTTACCGGTCAATCCCAGGTTTTACCATTATAAATAACTGCATTAAGTATCTTATCAGTGGAAATTGAGTGTTATTGCTTGTGTGAATAAAAAATTACCTGGGTTAAAATCTTTCTGTTTACCGGTAAAACCTAGAATTTACCAATTTTGGACTTTTACAGTAACATATATACAGGTAAGTAGGTAATTGTTGGAAGGTTTGATGGTAACATGGTAGGTAACATTGGTAACAATGTTGTAGGAAATTGAGACATTTCGGGGGATGTATTAAGGCTCAAGGATAAGCAAAAGTAACATACCCGGTCCCGCAGTTGTTGCTAAAGTATTGAAGTAGAAGTATAGTAACAGCAAGCACAAAAGTTATATTATGTCATCAAAACTTTTACAATTTAATTAACTCAATTACCTTCCTACACTCGGTTATATCGGGCTTTCTATGTCGATTTTCTTTTTACATTTTTTTTTGCAATTTCGTAGTTAGGAAAACTTTGAGAAATGGCCACCAGCATCAATAAAAATGCTACATAATTGATTTAAGATGTCTTATAGTATAATTTGTTTTTTTTTTTCGTAAAAACCAAGATTTCCTGCTTGTAAAATTTGAAATTTGATATTTTTTCTCAAAAAGTAATAGAATCTTCTAGACTTATAGTCTGACTGATCAAAAGTTTTAAAATTAGTTTACTCAAAAATGTGATAGTTATTTAGTCTTTCCAAACAGGAGTCAAGTTGTTCTGCTTTTTTTTTTGTTGAAGACTGCAATTTAGTAAATTGGTGGATCAATAAGATATGGGTTTCTTAAACTTCAAATGAATTATAATTTGAAAATTAATTAATATTGTAATTCATGTAAGTTGAATTGTAATTAAATTTTGTAATGAAAATTCAATTAGTTCGCATTGATTGTTTTCAAATCAATCGATCAGTTACGTTAGTGCAAGTTCAAGTAAATTGCAACGTACTGCAATTAAAAGCACAAAGCCTCTGTAAAAATACTAGATATTAATTATTGCAATTTAACCGGAAACCCGGAAAAGTGGGAAATGGTTCAATTTCCTGATGACGTTTACGTTACGTCAGTTTACAGAGAACACGTAAAAATCGAATCGTGTCGTCGATTCACTGGCTGATAGCACAATAAAAAGTTTGTTATTTTTTTGTAATTTTGCTTTTACTACTTTTAAAGCAGGGGTTCTCAAACGTGTGCGGGGCGAGACCCACTCTTTGAAAATTATCATTTTTCGCGACATATTCGCTTAAAATTCATAGTTTAGCTGCGTTTCATGTCGCGACGTGCTTCAGATACATTCAGTTTTTAAGAATTTTTGCGACCCACCCAAGACCCACCAGTGGGTCGCGACCCAGGTTCGTCGATACACTGGCTGAGGGCACAATAAAAAGTTTGTTATTTTTTTTGTAATTTTGCTTTTAATACTTTAGAATGCTTATTTTGAAGCAGGAGTTCTCAAACTTTTGCGGGCCGAGACCCACTTTTTGAAAATTATCATTTCTCGCGACCCATTCGATTCAGATTCATAGTTTAGCTGCGTTTCATGTCGCGACGTGCTTCAGCTACATTAAGTTTTTAAGAATTTTTGCGACCCACCCAAGACCCACCAGTGGCTCGCGACCCAGGTTCGTCGATACACTGGCTGAGGGCACCATAAAAAGTTTGTTATTTTTTTTTTGTAATTTTGCTTTTAATACTTTAGAATGCTTATTTTAAAGCAGTGGTTCTCAAACTTTTGCGGGCCGAGACTCACTTTTTGAAAATTATCATTTTTCACGACCCATTCGCGTAAAATTCATAGTTTAGCTGCGTTTCATGTCGCAACGTACTTCAACTACTTTTGCGACCCACCCAAAATCGGCTTGCGGCCCACCAATGGGTCGCGACCCATGACTTTGAGAATCAGAGTATACCGTAATCCCAACGAATTCCACGAATTTTTAAAATAATTTCATAAACAAGATTACGAATATAATGAAACTTCGCAGATGGTTATTATAAGATTTTCACGAAATGCGATTTTTAAATTCATTATGAATTTCCTGCAAACATAGGTATATACAAATAGATATAACCGTAAAGCCGTAAAACGGAATGCAGCGAATATGAAACGCCGCGGCCTTTTCAGTTCTTTATTAGGATATTGCTGGTGTAAGTATAACAATAGAGCTTTTTTTTTCTCTACTTCAGTCTCTAATAAGCTGCGTAACAAACAATATTCGTATATTATATATAAAACTAGGTAAAACTTATAACCTTAAATTGCTTTGTACACAATTGAGATTATGGAATTTTATGTGCTTCATTCGAAATTTTCTATTAAAAGTTGGGGTAAATGTTAAAAAATTTGCCATTTGATTCTATGGAGCGAATAACTGTCCGAGTCCTTTACAAAAAAAAAAAAATTCCAGATTCTGTACAACTTCCAGGTGATTGCAAACTATAGAATAAAATGCAGAAGCAGCGAAAAACCAGACATTTCCTTTTTGTATCCATTTATACTCTTCATTGTAGTTTTTATTCGACAATACCGACATCGCAATTATGCCAAAGCCAAATACAAAATGGTAAAACCAAAAGAAAACAAAAATAATATAGGAAATGAGATAAAACAAAGCAAGATAGTAGAAAAACCGCTTAGCCTTAGCGCTCTTGCAAAAATCGTAACGTAAAACGTTCTTCTCTTTTGTCGTTATCAAAAAAACGCCTACGTAATCAAATCGTCTGATCTGCCTGTGCCTCGATGCCTTGCATCCATCCGCAACTCGCAGCGAACTTTTCGCATATAAATCCAACACGTTTTCGACATGAAACATTCACCATTGCTTGACGTCGCACGTTACACGGGGCGAACGTTTTAAAAGCATTTTGCGAAATGAAATTTGAATAAAAGATTCTTGGGCGTCGTTTGGTTGTGCGCTACAACGATGCGACGTATACTTCGTTCGTCTTTATTACATTACAGTACTGTAAGGTGGCATTTTACACTGGCAGTTGATGGTGCTGGGTGCTCGGGTATGGTAGTAGGTAATACGAAGCGCGCTCGGCGCGAAATTGCCATCTTCAAGTGTTTGAGTTCTTCTTTTCATACAACTAGTACCAACATAAGTATATGCAAAGATATAGGTACTAAGTTTATGATAGAGGCTTTATGTATACGTAGGTAATGAGTGAGTTTAAGCATTTTAAGGTGTTCAGTTCAATTACAAGATCAACTTGAATATGGGTATATAGTAATAGGTAAAGTCTTGGATTATACCTATAGGTAGGTATGTTGATAGGACGTTGTGTTAAACGTACCTGACGATATCGGTCTCATGGGACATGTCATGATGTTCTCGCAGCGTTGTCCGTCTATGTTGAACTCTTCGTTTTCGATGTAGAGTTTGATGAAGGGTAGACGCGTGTTCAGATAGTAACGGCAGTGCAAGTTGCGTGGATAGACGCCTGGAAATGCTGGTGATTGGACGTAACATGTTTGGAGTCGACAATCACGGAAAATTCTTTCACAATATGACCTACAAACGATTGCAATTCAAATTGTTTTTTAAATATACAGGGTGTTCTGAAATTAGCGGACTATCGCCATGTAACATTGTAGATCGTGTCAAAAGAAAACGAAAATCTTAATACAAAAATGTCCGGAAGGTCCTGGTTTGTCCTCACGAGGACAAAGAATTTTAGGCAGATCTAACAACGTTCCTCCAATGTTTTTGAATTTGCCACCATAACGTGTAACGTGTAACGTAGCTACATACCTTTTTAGAAAAAAAGTAATTTTCTTACAAAAGCAAATCCAGTTTTTTTCTGGTTTCAAAAATAAGAAAAGGAAATCAATGTTATAAGTTATAACTTTCTTCGGTAAACTAAAAGATATGAACTACAAAAAGAAAAAATCGAATTTAAGCCGATTTTATGATACCAAAACTCAAACTTTAAGGACCTCGTGAGGACAAACCAAGACCTTCCGGACATTATTGTAATAAGATTTTCTTTTTCTTTTGACCCGATCTACAATCTTACCTGGCGATTGTCCGCCAATTTCAGAACACCCTGTATATATTTGATTAAATCGAGTTCTCTCAATTACTTACCCTTGAACAACTTCGCCACGTCGATTAGGATATAATTCGGGATGCTGCCCGTATCTAAGATAAACGACCAATTGTTGTTCGGCTCGCGTATCGAAACTGAAATAGGTTTGATCGGTGAAGTTGTCCGTGTGGAAGACGACCTTCACGAACGATGTCTCCGACATGAATGTTTGTGGTTGTTCACTCTCTCCGCAAAAGATACCGGGCTCTTTTCGATTCGACACGTCCGTCTTGGCGTTTCCGTCCACGATCTGCAATCGAATCGAAACGGAAAATTTTATTATTTACGCTCCAACTACGACCAACAAATCATAATAAATCACACAAAACTATCATTATATCTGCAGACATAACATGCTTCCCTTAAATTTCAGAGGGTGATTCAGAATGAATGACATCTATCTATTATTGTTGATCGTACGTATGAGTATTTCCAAACATTTTTGTTTTCAACATTACGTTCAATTTATTTAGCTCATCGTTTTGGTTTCATGAATTTTTATAACAAAAAGTTGCGTTTCGTCCTCCTGTATTGATATACGCTGTGTTATTTTATATTATTGTTTTACACTTTCGCTCTTGACATTCAACATGGTAAGCGAAAGAAGTCGTGATGACTGCTTCGTCTTGTTTTTCTGCAATTATGAACTAACAAAATTGAGAAAATATGAACTAAGTATACCGTGCGTTTATTTTACCGTCGACCATAGCATGTCCTATATTCGCAGCTAAAATAAACGAGGCAAACTCATGGCAGTGGCCAGTGGGGAGGGAATTTGTATTGCTAAAGACAACACACCGACGGAGGACGAGAGAGTGGAGATGTGGGCCGGACGACACACCATGATGACAAGAGCTTAGTTTGATGATTATTGGAAACCGTGTTGAATCGAGATTTGAGTTGTCTAAAATAAACGCTCTGTATAATTGTTGTGAATATACCCGCGTAATAAATCACGTAATTCTTGATTGAATTTATATTCGCTCGGTATATTGAAATATTAATATTTCAAGAAATCACTGCCAATAATTATAACGTAATTGACTTTTGTTAATTTATTAACAGAATGGAGGTAATTTAATTGAAATTCATAATTACACCGACATCGATATTGAATTACATAATTAACTTTCGTCATTATCAATAAATTTCGCCCACATGCACATTTAATTTATATTCGTAATTATTTGATGGATTTTATGTTTGTCTTTCCAAAGTTGACTCATGTGGTCATGGTTATCGGCTCGTATTAAAAGCCAGCAGCAGTATGAAAAGAATGGCTTGGGAGTTGTGACAAAGGAGAGAATTGGGTATAATACGGAAAATAGGAAACGTCAAGTTGAGGCAAATCTTGAGTTATTAGCGTTTTAATAATTTCGGCTAATGCATCGAGCTCTTTTCATCCCTCCACAATTATAGACACACATACTCGTTCTTGTACACGAAATCAACGATTCGTTCGCATTAATCTAACCAAAGAGGATCATTGGGTTTGTGCGGAATGGTGGCTTCCAAAAATCCTTTAATCCGACAACTTTTACCCTCCGCGTTTTGCCTCTAATACTAATACAGTTTGCTCTGTCTCTTTTCGTTCTCATGTTCGTTTTCCGTAAAAGTGCACAAGAGAAAATTCACTAGACAATTTCAATTATTAAAATTTTCAATAATGTTTCAAGTTTTCATATTTCTCAAAAGGATATTTATTTCACTCTGCTGTCAAGAGAATGATTGGAAATATTAGAAAATACCTGGAAGGCTGGAAAATACATATTGAAGTGCTGGAAGAGTGAAGACTGAAGATGCATTCTGCCGATACCCGCACCCCTGCTCCAAAGCCAACTAAATTTTGTTTTATTTTATTTTTTATTTCTCTTTGCGTGCACGTCACGTCTCGTTTATCATTTAATATTCTGCATCGTATTGGGCTTTATTATAATATTGCGTTCGAAAACGTTCAATGTTGTAAGCATACATTTTACTTCACTTTGCTTCTCATCACATCATCTCTCTTCTCATCTCGTTGCATTATTTCATATATTTCTTGTTGCCTCATGGTCTCCTCGTTTCGTCACGGTTCTCCATGGATTTTTTTCGATCCTGTTTGTAGGTACCCGATCACTTCAAAACTCATATAGACCTCATATAACCGAGCGTCAGTTTTAGAATTTGATTGATCTATATTGAAAAAGTTTGATTGGAAAAAAATCCTCTTCGTGGATACCCCCTCATCCCAATACGCTCAAACCAATACATCAGCGAACGGTTTTGACGTGTATGGATTTAGCGCAACGAACGCAACGTAACCAGGAGTACCTAGAGAGATGGGTGCGCCGCCAGACGGTTCACGATTTTAAAAGCTTATTGCTCTCTTATTCCATCAAAACGATAAAGAACGAATGGATGAAGCATAATAGTATATTATTCAATGAGCCTATAATGCAGGCTTATATACGCGAGGGCAAGTTTACGCACGAGGCCGAGCGAAGCGAGCGCCGAGTGTAGTAAAGCCCGAGCGTATTAATAATTTGCCTGCATTATGGGCGAATTGAATACTATACTTTATCCGAGACGAAAAAATTTAATTATTATACTGCAGTATGACTATCAAACATACAAATTCAAACATGGAATTCAACTTGCAGTGAGAAACGCTTGCTAGACAAACAGTAAATTACAACCGTTAACTTGAATAGCTATTATTTCATACAGTCTTTATTGTACATGGGCTCGCTTCTTTTGCTTCGAAAACACAAAACACAAA
>JARJEB010012885.1:0-50948 GCA_030264535.1 Liometoxenus newtonarum | reverse complement strand
TTTTATTACTACACCAAGTAGTAAACTTCTTGGAAGCCCCACTGTCGTCAAGTTGTTTTGCAGAAGAAGAAAATGTTTTGAATGCCCAGCACAAAATAACTTATGGTAGTAGTGAAGAGAAGTGGCAAGTTTATTGCCTCCTTAATAATGTTACATGTTGTGATTGATGATGTTGGGAAATTTTGTGTAGCCACGGTAGAAGGATGAAGAAGAGGCCCTTTATGCGAAATATCTGAAATAATTACTCTCTAGAAAAATAATGCTTAGTAATAAATTTAACCTGTCGGGTATTATAATATCTTCTTTTAAGAGGTTTTTAGAGCATACATTCATATTCGTAACATTTTTGGCGTGCTTTAATTTATTAACCCACAAAACAAGGCCCTCCTTTTCAACAATTCCAGATTACCCTCGTTTTGAACTACCGAAGATCGACTTTTCAGTGGTGGAAAGGAGTGGAATGATAACTTGGGATTTCGTGATGCAATTGACATTCAGCCAAAAACACTACAACTGCCGGTATTCATATTAATTATATACGTTAATGTAAAGTATAAACGGTTACCGAGAACCGAGGAATAAACCCAAAATTTCAATTATTTGTACCTACCATTAGATTCTTATGGAATGAGGTTTGATATCCTCACTGTTTTATTTTTGTGCTTTAACGCCAGAGGGCTACGTGATTGCGTAGAATTTGGAATTTTCTCTTTAGACCACGAGTTACCAAACATCCTTTATATACTATTTAGAACATAAAATAAGGTAAAATTGAAAAAGTAATTTAATTACACCAACTACTATATTTTAAACGCAGAAATAAGTTGGCTAGGAAAAAAACTGATAAAAGTAAACAAACGGATAAGGTAAATAATGAAAAAACATGTTTGTTGTTAGAGCGTTAGGAGCTGTGCATATATGTCAATGGTGGTGTCAATATGCCTGCATACGAATTTACCAAATCTCACGCAATGAGAGAGGAAACATTTCTGGAAGGTGATGTTGACGAAGATTTTCTGGTACGTTTCGCTGATGAAACAGGATGGAAATCGCTTTTGCTATATCAATTCTTAAGTGGATACATTGTCATAATTGCTTTAACTGGTGTCATAAGCACTTCGATAGCATGGTTGGAAATGATGCATTTAATTATAACTCCGAATATACCGAAGAGCGAGAGTGCCGTTGATTTAGTTTGTGAGTATAATGTGTATGATTAGACTGTACCTAATATTTATGGTACTTACATTATTTTAAACAAGCTTTCACTTCTTATTTGGAATAAAATTTTGGAATATATTTACTTTACGGTGGTCCTGCAATGTTGGTTGCCGTAATTTTAGTTAAAAATTCTTAAAAATGCCAAAGTACGCTGAAACCAAAGTACGTTTTGTGTTCTGGCACTACCCCTCCTGCTAACCCCAATAGGGTCTGAACCTACTTAGGTAAGACCAAACCAAACCACCCAAACGAAACTGGGAAGGAAAAATACACAACTTAACCTAAAACGTGAAGTGGAACTTTAAAGTGTTATAAATTCTGCAAAAAGTAAGTAAATTAATTTCCGCTGCCATATTTCAGCTATTTGGAATTCAATTTATCAAAATATACAATATCCTATGAAAAAAATTGAAAATTGGCGGACCACCCTAAAGTAAATATTAGTCTAAAATTTTGGATAATATCAAGTTTAGGGGGTTCCATGAAGGAAGAGAACATGAAAATAGAGAATAGTGAAAAAACAGAACAGAAAAAAAAGATCTCATATATTATTACAGAACAAAGAAATTTTTTAGATTTAACTTTTAACTTTACAATTTAAGAGTTTTCATTCCAACTTTAAAGTTCTCCAAATTCTATAAAAAGCAAACAAAATCAATTTTCGCGGCCACATTTTAGCTATTTGCAACTCAATTTTTCGAAATATACCACATCCAAAATTTTAAACGGATATAAATGTAGACATTAAAACACGAGACAATTCACCTTTCCAAACCAAACTAATTATATCATTTTAAAATGATGGAGTCGTATTGGAAATAAGTCAAGGAAATGTGTTTCAATGGTTCCAGTACTACATAACCAAGTATGCGTTTTGGGCGTATCTACCTCCAACAATCTCAAAAGTGTACGCAATGGGCAAGCATTCATTTTTAAGGAAGGTAAAACCGTTGAAAAGAGTTTGGTGAGGCAATAATTTTGACAGTTATGAAGAACACCTAAATTTGTTTATTGTTTTATTTTCATTTCATCAAGATCTATCTATTGGTGTATCACATGGCCATAAAGCCATTTCCTTGACTCTAGCTTTGATATTGTTATAGTTTTAGTAATGCACATTTTTCTGTTTCAGTAATTGTTTATTTCATTGACCTTATGTACTTGGTGGATATATTATTTAGAATTTTGTACGCAATCGTCCGGTGGCCCAACAAGAAACTTATTAACGAACCGGTACCAGTCGAATTCATCATACTGGACATATTATCCGTTATTCCATATGACGTAGTATATGGATGCTTGAAGTACGATCCATTGACTTCTTCGATATTAAGATTACGTGTTATAATACGTCTATATCGTATTGCAACGGTATTTAATCAATTATCCCAAATGTTTCAACAAATCTCAATATTTGCTACAATTTTCTGGAGTCTAGTTTTAATATTACTGGGCATTTTGATACCGTCTTCAATTCACTTTATCGCTTATTGTTCTGGAAAGCAAATTAATTGTACTTATCGAAATTATAACGGTTACATAATAGCTTATGCAACGGCATCACATTTTATGTTGGGAGACGGTGCCGACTTAGTATTACTACAAGTTGAGGAGATGTATCATTTGTATAGCTTTATGGCAGTTATTTATTTTGTTGCTACTATGTGTATAGTGGCAGCGTTAGCATGTAAAAAGATCGATCGTTTGATGTCAATGTACAGTTTTATTCACGACTACCAAAAGACAATGAAGTTGTACCAAAAAATGAAGATTTTCTACATTAACCGTTGGACATATGAAGATGAACAAATTTATTTTACATTGAAAGATTATTACTACCTCTATCTGCGTCAGCGCAATGGAATATCAGCAGAGAGAGTACTAAATAAAATATTGCCGCCCAGCCTAACCAATAGAATAATTATGGATATGGCTCTAGATAGTTTCCGCCATTCGCATGTTTTTCGAAATCTGGAGCTACATATTGTCCGATTTTTAAGTAGCCTTGTTACTTTTGAATTTGCCGTTCCCGGAGAAATAATTGTGAGGAAAGGAGATATGTTCAACAAAATGATTTACATTAGTCATGGAGTTGTACAAATTTTATCGCATGAAGACGGCGAAACCACCGTTTTGAATTTAAGTGGAGGCACAAGCTTGGGTGAAACAACGTTATTCGTTTCGTATCCAATGAATTGTACCATTGTTTCGCAGTCCTTCTGCGAATTGGTTGTGATTAAAAAATCGGCGATGATTGAAATGATGGAATGTTATCCGACCGAGTATCGAGAGTTAGTGAAAATAATAACAGAAAGATTCGAAGATTCTAAAAAGTTGTTTAACATCGTTCGTGGAAGATTAGACCCACAAGTAATAAAAACCGATTTACTTGTAATGACGTGGATTAAAGAATTTCAACGGTGCCTGTTAGCTTGGCGTGAAAAAGATGTCAAGGATTTAGATTTAGATGATATACTTAGCACCGGTCTACAATCTCTTATTGACACATTGATATTCTACGTTCCTTATTTGGACAAACTTGTTGTTTCTGAGGAAATCGAACTTGTTAAAGATACTGTATTTTTAAAATCCTCATTTCATTTCATTCTGCAGCCCAAGTCACAGATCTTAATGGTTTGGAATATAGCGGTATTGCTATTAACAATAATATTCATAATTATTTATCCATTCAGTTTGAGCTATCCTGACAAGTACATGCACATTCAAGCTGTTTGTTCCATTTTCATTACATTCGTATTTTGGATTGACATCTATTTACAAATGTTCACTGCAGTCAAAACACGTGGTGCAACCTACTTGACATTTAGGACGATTCTTGGTTATCGAATTCGACACAAGACATTTATAATTGATTGCTTCGCTGCCTTGCCCATTGAGTATTTTATCTTGTTTCTGTCGGGCAGTGCTGAAAATGTTACAATTATCCTGCTGCAAGCTAATCGAATATTAAAGTATTATCGAATTGTATCCTTCTTTGACGATTTGAATCTTTGGAGTACCGGCCTGCTTACCGTATTTAATTACATCAAGTATATTACTCATTTTCTATTTTTCTATTACTATGCTGCAATGTTCATCCACAATGTAAATTGTTACGAAGATTTATGCAGTAAAGAATTTGTGGAAATTTTAGCGACTTTAAAAATAGCAGACAGCATTGGAAAACTGGTTATAGCAATACCACTAAGCAACAGTCTGGTAACAGGTGTGATTTTGGGTCGGATGCCTGACACCGATAATCCCTATGTTTATTTGGGGTATGCAATAATCGGTGTATGCGCATATTTGCTGAAAACGCTATTTCTAGTGAACGTAATATCATCGAGCGCTGTACAAAAGTTATCGTTACTAAAGGAACAGGAACGTTTATTAGGAATAGATCATGCAATGGATTGGTTCGAAGTGACAAAATCATACAAACGTGTGATATCAGATTATTTAAATACTCTGTTTTATTTCAATTCTGAGATTTATTCGCAGTTTAATGATATGTACCTGCCGAATGATCTCAGCGTATCATTTCGTAATATTCATTTAACTCGAATATTGAAAGATAATACATTTTTTGGCAGTATACCTACGGATATTTTAAGCTTTTTGAGTGCACACGTAAAATTGGTCATAATTCCTGCTGGGCTTGTCGTTTTTTATTCGGGCCAACCGATAGACGAGTGCTATGTAATTCAACGTGGTTACTGTACCACATGGTATGGAAATATAAAACGAGAAGTAACAATTAATGAAAATTTGGGTTTAGTTGAAGTTCTAATGGATATACCTATTTTTCATAATGTCGTTACGGCCTCGGATTGCATATTGATTAAATTTTCGAAACTCGACATTCACAGATTTTGTAGCCAGTACGTAAATGAAGGTGCGATTGTTAACAATGCGCTACGCGAATTTGATAAATGTAAAGATTATCTAAGCTACACGAAAGACCATAATGCCAATCCTTTAGGATATTTTAATGAATTTGTTAGGCAAATGGATGCAAACAGATCTACGGTGGAACGATTGTTGATGTGTGAAATTGCCAATCAATATACAAAAAAGTTTAGATTTCGATCTATTCCTACATGTAGCAGATATTTGTTGTATTGGGAAATTACGAAGAACATAGCGTGGGTACTGAGCATGTATTTGACTGGTTGTTTACACTTTACTGATAAAAGTTTGCAAAAAGGCATTTTACTAACGCTGGATATGTTTTCATTTGCTGACGTATTTATTCGTATGTACGTAAGTTTCTTCGATAAAAATGGCATAGAGATTACGAAATGTTCGAAAACTTTTCTACATTATTTATCTCACGCATTCATTATCGATGTAATTAGTGTATTTCCCTTTGACTTATTCGTTGTGGACGATGGTATTCTATTTGCAAGATTCAACAGATTCATTCAATGCTATCGAATTTTTGGATTTGCATTCTATAGCTGTACACGCATCAAGAAAGTGCATCAATATGTTTATATCGCACATTTCATGATTTTCTTATTACTCACGCAAAATTTTGCCACATTTTATGTTCAGCAACTCTGCGACATCGTTAATTTGGGAGCGGGGCAATATTCAGTCGAATGTGACGAAAACTCATGGATTAAATTGTCACTAAGAAGTCAGCCGGGATTGTACCAGGTTTATGCTGAAACCTATCTGTTCTTGTTAAGCGTATTTTTTGGCATTGGGTTTAGAAGATATGTTATCGTAAATGTTTGGGAACGTCTTATTTTATCAGTTTGGTGTGTATTGGGATATCTTACAGTTATTCTTATTGCAGGCAGAGCTATATCGGACTATATGTTTCGAAATGCTGACCTGACCACATACCAAGAAGCAATGAAGGATTTAGTGAGATTTCTCAGTTATTGCGACATTGATAAAAGTATCACATACGAAGTGATTCAATATTTTGAATACGTTTGGGAGAAACGGCAGGGAAAAGATATTTGCGACATAATTGGAAATTTTCCGCCATCAGTTAAAAAGGATTTGCTTTTTAATATTTATGGCAAGTTCCTGCGCAAAAACGCAAGCGTATTTAACTATGCCGAAGATAATTTTTTAAAGAGTTTGTTAATGATTGTCAATCAAAAAACATTTAGAAAGACAGGCATTTTATATAAAGTTGATGATATTCACGGAACAATATTTTTCCTCTTAAAAGGAAATGTAGATGTGATTGGTCCAGACATGAATCGACTATTAACACTTTCTGTTGGTAGCTTGTTTGGTTGCTTAGATGACTGTAAGGAAAGCAGGCAAACTTTAACAATGGTAGCCAACGGTCACGTTGAGACGTTAACCTTTTCCAGTCAAGAGTTCTATAATCTACTTTTGCAGCATCCAAAATTCCACGCCAGATTTTTGAATATGACAAATATGCAATTTGATTTTATTTCAAGCCAACCTTGGTCACAGAAAACACAGTCACAGAAACTAACCTCACGCGCTAGTACATTAACAAAATTATTTTTGGGGCGAAAAATAAGGACGAAGATAATGAAACCTTCAAAATATCTAACGTATTGTGAACTTGCATTGTTCGTGATTGAATTTTTTCTTGGTTCTCTATACGAATTACTACTTCAAGCAATTATCTCTGACATGCCATTTTGGTTGCTAGCTTATTTCCGTGATTCTTTATGGTTCCTGCGAATGTATTTTAAGTTTCATGTTGCATATGAAGATGAATTTGGAATGCTAGAATTTAATCGTAAAAAAATTGCCTTACGATATATCCATCAGAAAAACGGATTCTATTTTGACCTGCTTTGCATTTTGCCTTTGGATTGTTTGTCGTTTGCAATTCAAGATGACCTTGTAAGGAATAAATTATTTTTGTGTTTGCGCTTGAATCGATTTTTCCGATGCTTTCATTTTTTCCTTCACATGTCGAGAACAACTAAAAAGTTGAATATTAACGTACTACTGATGAGAACCATATATACATTGATGTACGCATTTGTTTATGTAGAAATTAAATTCATAGTGTATTATTGGAGCGAAACACACTGGGATCCAATCTATGAAAGTCGTTGGAATCAATTAAAACATGCACTCATATATTTCGACACAATCCTATTCATATTCGCACGAGCCCCCGTGCCATTTGAAAATATTTATGAAAACTGGGCCGCCAGCGTGCTCTTCGTAATAATTTCGTTGGATGCTTGTCTATTCATATTCTTCTTTAGTTGTTTTGCTGGTACATTGCAAATTGCAACCAAAGTAAAATCAAAGTATTTAAAATTCTGCAGGCACTTAAAACTACTAATGTTGATGTGCGACGCCTCCTCTCCATTAATAGAACAAATTCAAATGTATAACAATCTTTTATTACGACTACGAAATGGAATTCAATTTCCGTTCTTATTGGAACACGCTCCATTTTATCTTCGTGAAGCTGTCTTAAATTCGATGTTTGGATTTCATTTAAGGAATCATTACTTATTTAAGGATTGTCATATTGACTTTTTAAGACAACTAGCGGCAACAATGCGCACCTTAATATATTTTGACGGAGATAATATTTCCAATGTAGGTGATATTGATGAAACAATGTATTTCATACAAGAAGGTGTTGTTCAAGCATTAACGAAAGACACTTTATATTCCGAGGTGTGTGAACATTTGCTAGTGGCAGGTGAGAGTTTTGGATTAAATCAAATCCTCTATCCGTCTTGTGGACAGTATTATGCGCACAGAGTGTCAATGTTAACAACAGTAGTGACAATTAAAAGGAGTGAGTTCATACGACTACTCACATTCTTTCCAGGTGCGAAAAAACATATTTATGGTAAAACCATAGAATTTGCAAGTTAGGTGAAATTATACGATAGTAGATTTATGTATTTCTTTTAATTTTTTACAATAAAATGTTTATAAACCTAATATATGTTTTCCCAACACTAATCTCACTATAATCAAAGTACATAAAATATCCATTGCAAGCAACGGACGTTGGTTAGTACCTAAAGGCCCCAGTTGTCAAGGGCCCAAATTGTGCTAAGCCCCAATTGTCCAATAGCGCCAGTCGTCGCGGAACCGTTTTGTAAGTACTCTTGCATTAAAACCATATATTTAATTAAAAACAATTTCGAATATTAAGAGCATTGAACCATTGAATTATTTCAACTTCAATATGCTTGATTTTCTCTCCAGATGCGAAGCGAAAGACGAAGAAGTAGGAGATTGTCAAATTGAAAAAATATCCGCTTTTTGTTAGTTGTTCTTTCATTCGAAAGATCTGCAAGGGACTGAACTGTATTCCAACAGTAAAACAAATGTCTCCAATTAGATGACCATTCGTCCACCTTAATACCACACACTCTAGTTCTCAAGAAAATAGTAGCGCTTATGTTGTTAACAGGAATGGACCTATACAAATATTCCTAAGAAGTTTTAAACCCTCATTACAAGCCTTTTCCAAGTTTACTATCTTTATTAATATCTAACACTCTTCAGAATTTTTACAGATAATCTGTTAATATGTGTAAAAATGATTGACGTTTCAAGTTTTACATTTTATAAGTTAATACCGTACTGGCAAGCGTGGCATGACCGGCATATAGAAAGAAAGAAATATAACAAAGTACAAACGGCACCGCCGGACGGCAATGGCAATAAAACAATTTCCCATTCTCTTCCCCAAATTTCTTACAGCCTGTCGCAATATACACCAAGTGTCCCCCACCCACAGGGCCGGCCCGAGGCACACGAAAGCAACGAAAATTCGTATAAGGCGTATAGGGGCCTCGCGCGATAGCATTTTGGACGATTTTGCTACACTTAAATCAAGAAAATATTTTTAATGTTTCTATTATATATTTATATATTTTTGTAGAGGATTTTAATCGGCCCGGCAAACTTTATACAAAGGGACCCGCAAATATGATTTATGTGTAGGGCCCCGCGCTTGGTCGGGCCGGCCCTGCCTACCCAGCCTGCTTCTCTTTACTTTTCGTCCCCGTTTATCCTGCTCCACGTCAAGACACGTCTCACACCCCCGCAGTTAACACGAGTTTATTTTTTCTTTAGCGAAATATTTGGTGATAAGAGGGGAATTTTTGGAATTGGATAGTATATAGCCAAGGACAATACAAGGAAAAGGCAATACCATGTAGAATTAAGACGATAACTTGTGATAGAATACGAAAATACAATAAAGGGAATAAGAAGGAAAAAATAATACTTCAAGATGAAAAAATAAACGAAAAATAACAACTGAACATGCGATAGTAATTTCTATGTTACTCAATTTCCTTGGCGAATAATAGAAAGCGGAGTAATTAAAGTCTTAGCAGTCGATCGTTAATTTCTGATCGTAACATTACTTTAATATTATTTACATTTTACCCAGGGCCGGTTTAGATATTTGAAGCGCCCTAGGCGATTTGATAGATGCGCCTGTTTAACTGAAAACTCTTTGAGAGATAAAACTCGATTTCACTACAATTATACAGGGCGTTCCATTTAATATTATTTTATACTAGTACTAATAGATAGACCGGCCCTGATTTTACACAATAAAACGCCATAATATCAGGGGCTGGTACACCGTACAACATTCCGATACTTAGTGTACCTATATAACGAAATTAGTTGCAGAGATTAAAAAAACGCTGGACGGGATTGGCCCTTTGGCACTATCGTGCATTTCATAAGTTCGAAGAGTAAATAAGAAGCAGCAATGCCATCTGGAGCAATGATTGATATTTCTTGGAAAATGTCGGCCATTTTGTATTCGATCTCGTTCACAATGAGTTACAAAATTGCGGTAACGTTTTTTTGTTTCTACAACTAATTTAGTTATATTTATATAGTTACACTTACAAGTATCGGAAAGTTGTGCGGTGTCCCGCACCGTATTTTTTATTTTCGTAGGTATTTTTAAACAATTTACTAACGCTTATACATATATTTATGCAGATTTCATAAATTCTATAATGAAATATACCTTTTGCAGGTTTGATTTGGGTCTCTGAAAATGTCTCTTTAATGAAGTAAAATCATAAATTAAAATGGGTTTTTGTTCATTTACCGAAACAGCAGTAGAAAGTGAATAGAAATTTACTATAATGCTGATCCCCAAAAGTACTTTTGATGTGTAACAGAACAGTGTGTCCTGTGTATTTAAATTTGGCGATATGGAATGGAAATTGGAAAGAGTATACATTTTCCGACCTTTTATTATGCTGAATTTGTCGGTTCTCGAAACGTCGGTCATGCTTTTACACACATACTCGAGGAATACACACACCTAAATTCTAAATGCGTAACCAACGGTGGATACATGGAAATTGCATTAATCCCGAAATTGCATTACGTTACATTACATTACGTTTCATTTCATTACGTTACATTATAACACCGTATGCGACCTACTGATGTACGCAGCCTAAAGTAATTCACCGATTCAACATTTATTTCACAACATTTCCTCTAAAAAAGACCAAAATTTACAAGGCTAAAGATGAACTGCAATGAGGATCGCAATAATAATTTGGAAATTTAATGAATAATCGATTAATTCAACCATACGAAATTAATGCGAGTAATAAAAGGAGCGAATAAGATCCTTTTTAACGCAAAGAGTTGCGAACACTATGGACAATCACGTTGAACAATTTCAAAACGTATACAACCCAAACAACAATTTCTATCAGCACGTAGCCACAGCGGGGTCTTGGAGCCTAAAGCCCCCCCGAAATGCCGTAAAATTCAGAAAAACTGAATTTCCCCGGAAGTTGTTAAATTTTTCTTCACTTCAGCCTCCTCCGAACAAAATTCTCAGAAAAGCTGAACTTATCTGAAAGAAAAAGTGTGACGTTTTTAAATTTTTCTTCAACTCAGCCACCCCCGGACAAAATTCCTGGCTACAAGCTTGATTTCTATTACTGCATTAAACATATAACGAGAAAGAAGGAGAGGGACAGAGAAATAATGAGATGGACATATCCAGAGTTACATAATAAAAAAAAAGTAACAGTTTTGTAGATTTTGTAGATCTATTAGTAGAGAACGTCTTATGCAACTGTGCTAGCAAAATTATTTGCAAAAAATGTTAATATCATAGTGGGTGTGAAAAAAATTGTTATCGTTTTCGTTCTGTCGATTGTAAATTGTCTGACGATGCCTTCATAGCTTTCTAAATATGAATCTAATGTTAGGGTACTTTCAACAGGTGCAAACGCATAAATGCTCCATGCCTTCGTCGATTCTGCCCCCCCCCCCCCCAAGCGCACAATTTCCATTCTCTCTATTAAGTATTTGGCATTTGTGCGATTGAACGATATTTTCGATTTCTGATTCTCGTCGATTCTCGATAGGCAATCGTGTGGGGCATGTTTGCACTCAGTCTACACTCTACATACAATGATAGATATAGGGTATGCGATATGATTGTGTTTGGCGTCCGGGTATATAACATTTGCCGAAGAGGGCACAAATCGATAAGGAAATTGTCTCGCAATATTCTCGCATCCTTACGAATTTTCTTTGGTGGCGGCGGCCCCGGATCGGAAGATATAGAAAGATCGGAATATCCTCTTTTATATACATGAACATCTATAGTATGTGCTCTCAATGTCTCGTTTCGCATTCAATTTCGCTTCTCATCACATCATAGATATTATACAGAGCTTCCAAACTAAAATCAAATTTCAAGTAAAAATGATTATATATTTCATGTTATAAAATATAAAAACTGTGTGCTCTTCCTTGAAAAAATAAATTTCTTTGCGAACACTATGTATATATATGTCCACTATAGATAGAAAATAGAAAATCAAACTTGCCTTGATCTCCAATAGAAATGGATTGTTTGATAATCCAGATACCGGTGAACTTTATGCCAGCCGTATCATTTGAAATTGATGACAAAAGTAGATATTTCATTTTACATTTTGTAGTCGCATTTTTGCGACATTTGAGGACTTATTTGTTGTGTTGTGATTCGATTTCGCATTACTTGCAAACGACCATTTCGGAAAAATTGAAGTAAATCGAGTTCGTCCAGATTTCAATGAATTTGAAGGATTTTAAAGCAAGAAAAAGAAAGCTTAAATAATGTTGTACAGATTTGGAAAACTAGTTCGGAAACATGTATAACAAAATGCTTCAATGTTCTTCTCTACATGCTTGGAAGGAAAGGAATTCGAGATGAAATAAAGGATGAAAAATTGTAAATAGAAAAAGTTTTGCAATACCATTGGAAAATAGAAAAAAAATGCTAGATAAAATAAATGAGACATGAGAATATTGTTATTATTTTCATTATGAATAAAATTAGAATACTAAGGAAATTCATACAGAGCGATTATTTTATCGTCGAACATAGGCATGTACTATGTGCCTATGTACGACGGTAAAATAAACGAATCAATCTCATGCCAGTGTGGACTTGTATTGCTAAAGCACATTGACAGACGGGCATAGAGTGGGGATGACAATGTTATGTACTAACGGAAGTTATTGGCCTTACAGGATATTTTATAGAAAATAAATCGCGAACAGTCCGCAGATATTTTATGGATAATAAGTAAATCGCGAACAGTTCGCAGACTATTATTTCATGCGTATATTTTTATTATTTCTACCTTTCCTTCGGTTGCGTAAATGATTGATGAAGAATTTGTGAACAATCAATTCAAATTATGACAAGGAACAAAATTGATAACTGACTGTAACTGCATGATCATACAAGTTACTTTGATCGTGCATTGCCACTGCTTTGTCGTTAGCAATACAAATCCCCGTTGCCATGAGTTTGACTCGTTTATTTTACCATCGTTCATAGGCACAGAGCACATGCCGTTTTCGACGATAAAATAATCGCACGGTATATCTGAATTTTCTTAGTATTCTAATTTTATGAGAAAATGGAAATAAAAAATGTTATCTTAAAAAATTGATCCGGCTTAGAGTTCTTTCAGTTTTTGCTTTTTGGTATTCTTCAGTAATTATGAACACGGGAAACAGAAAGAGGTACAAAATGTGAATGTAAATCTTCGAATCACGAAGCGGGAATAAGCAATTTAGTATTATATGCAATAATTCATTCTATATAATGACAAAATCTACTATTTTTAGGCCATAAAGCCATTTGGTTTTTCGTTTTTTTTTTCGAGGATTTTCGTTTTTCCGGGTGTAAGACGACGATGACATAGCATGTAGAAGTAGAAGTAGTAGTATTATTATGATTATTATACCCTCGTTGCAAAAATATATGAAGGCTGCGAATATAACTCGAATAATAACGAACCGAGAGAATCATAAGAATTCGAAGATTTTTTCTATTTTCATTTCTGTTCATACATATTTGAAGAGAAAAATATTTATGTATCTATAGTTACTGTGCTGTGACTATACCTAGTAACAGGAATATTCAAAAAGTATTAGAGTTCAAGGAATATAAGAATAAGGAAGAAATGAATGAAGTGAAAAGGCTTTACCTACCTACTCACTACTGAAATGGGAACTCTCAAACTATGGAACGAACGTTCCAGAAAAAATATATATTACATTGACGTGAAGGTATCTTTTTCCAGAGGTATCTATCTACTAGGGTAGTTACGGCAAGTAACCCTTCCTACTTCTTAGCTTCTCGGTAGTATCAAGTAAATTCTTTCTGATGTCAAGAATTCCTGTAAGGTTTAGAATTTCCTTTACTGGCAACGTGCACATACATGCTTTGAGCGGTTTAGGAAGAAACTGGCCTATTTTTAACACTATGAAAATATACTTGCTATATAGTGGAGTGAACATATATAAAATGGGAGGACGAGATATAAGTAGTAGGAATACTGTAATAGAGCAAAGGTAGTAGGACGTGGTGCTCCTGCTGCTGCAATGCGCATCGCCATGGAAACAAACACCTGAACTAAACTCAGGTTCGGATCCCTACGATACGCAAACAAACAGAAGCCGCCAATTCAGGAATTTCAGGATTATTTAGTTGTTACGTATTTTATGCTACAGATATGTAGACGAAGTGGAAGGACGAAGGGATATAATAGACACAGTGAATGGCAGACTCCAGTCAGCATCCAATAAATCTCTAATTGCATTAAGCCTTGTAAACATTGTGAGCTGACTCTGACATTATCCACATTGACATTGGTATGATACGAGGAGTGTAGGTAACCCTCTCCAACCAGGCAATAATTCCACTTCTCCAAACCTATAATAACAGAGGACAATATAAGAATCTATTTGCAAATTTATGATTTAGGAGTTTTAGAATAACTTTAACTTACAAGCAGGTTTGAAGTAATTGATTATTTTGATTTGCAGATTTTGAGATGATTTGACATAGGAGAGGCGCTGAGCACTAAGAAGTAGGTGTGTAATCCTCCGAGTATCGTTTGCCTGTTTGCGTTGATAACGAGCTCGAGTATTCGAAGCACGTTGTCGATAGGTAAGCGACTCTCGCTTTTCGCGTTCGTTCCCTTTCCTGGTCGCATGCTTTGTCATGTTTTCGGCAGCAAACGATAGAAGGAAGGGAAGATAGCCGTTCGGAAGGTTAAAATGAATCGTTCGACCTCAAAGCATGCGACGTGTTGAAGATCAAGGGTGACTGAATGCGTATCATGTATACATGCAGGGGTACAGGGCAAGTCGCAAGTTGTAGAGCAAAAAAAAATTGTGCATTAGGAAGCAAGCGAATTGTGAAAGTGGTCCTCTCGGAAGAAATAACGATGCTTGGTTATGGAAGGATGAATGGATGGACAGATGCATGCGGCAACACAATCAGTTAAGTTGCTGAGGGGTTGTCGACACAGAGCCACAGCATGCATGGCAGGCAGGAACGGTGGTAATAGTCGTATGTACCCGTAGCCATGGCAAAAGCAAAAGGAATGCACTAACAGTGGCACGCAAATCGATAAAAGTTGTTGCGCGCTTTCAGGACACAAACACACACACACAAACACACACAGAGAGAGAGAGAGAGAGAGAGAGAGAAGGATGGAGAAGCTTGGGTAATTTTTTTTTTCAATGATTTCACTTCCTGCATATAATTTGTTGACTTATTGTTGGTAAAATCTTAAACGTAATTCCCATGTTACAACTTTTTGATTAATGCATGGTTCATGATTGATATAACATAGACATTACATAGATAGGATAGACATAGAAGATAGAACATAACCTGCGAAGTAGAAACATGCAAAATGCTATACTACGGTTATGTTATTTTATGTGTCATTGTGAATCGTAGTATAGCATTTTGTATGTTTCTACTTGGTAGGTTATGTTCTATGTGTATGTTATGTCAATCATGAACCATGCCTAAATTGCTCATAGTGTGTTTGTATGTGTATGTCAAAACATGGGAACCTAGCTTTAGAAACTTAGTCATCAATATTTTTGTATTGGTAAGTTTATAGACTTGAATTATCAGAACCTGCTGTTGTAGTAATTTGGTGGTCCAACTTATATACCTTTTGTCTAATATACACACAAAGTTTAAAACATCAGTAGCATAAATGAGATGGTGCCAGGCCAGTTGATATTATTTCGGCGGTTTACCCTATAGGAAATCTAGGATTATGCAAACTATATTCCGTTGACCGCACAACTACCAAACGGCTACGAGGTTCGAGTTCGAACGTTCGAATAATGTTTATTTTCGTTGTCTGACGTAGATATACGAAAAGCAAAGCAAAGGCCCAAATCTCCAAAGGGGAGATGACTATATCCCCGAAGACGTTTCCTAAAATCAGCAGAGCTGTGAAAGCATAAGGCAAAAGTTAGAAACTGTGTAGGTAGTTCAACTTGGAGTTGGACCAAAGTAACTATACTTCCTGTACATGTTAATACTATGAAAAGTGTGCAAGACTCTCAGTTGAGTGGTACGTATATATTTTAGTATTTATTCCTTCTTATCATTTCAATTGTTCGTTTTCAAGCATATCTCTTTTGGCACTGGTAGCAAACTGGGGCTTGTTTTATTTAATCCATATTTACATAATTTTCACTTCAGCCTTATATTGCAACTTGCTCAAAGTGGATTATCTCGCAAGTGTTTCAACTTCTCTCAAGTCTCTTCAACTTCTAGACTGGAATATTGTTTCTGTTTCTATGAATTATAGTGTTTTTTAGTTATTCTTTCACCGCAATATAGATATATGCATTTATAAATATATTTTTTAATCGAGGTAAATGACTGACGTCCGTGTGATGAATATAGGATTAATAACGACTCTTCGGACAGACTCTTATGTCCGGTGAGTCGTTATTAATCCTATATATCTTTTAATTTTAGAAATTTACCTTCAAAAGTTAAAAACCAAAGTTAAAAACTGAATTTTTCCTTGAAGTTGTCAATACTTTGAATTATGTGGATTTCTGTAAGCGGCCAATGACAAAAAATAGATTAAAAATGTAGGTTTCTGTAAATGGTCAGTGTCCAAAATTACAGAAATCTACAAATTTTAAGTATCTATTATCTAATCAATTTTTAATGCCATTTAAGACCTTTATGTTTATGAAGCAAAGCAAGATTCAAGTATTACATATAAATTTCTAAATATACTTTGAAATTCATTTCACATATTGCTGTATTAACTAGCACTGGGGGCAACATTAGAATGTACGTTATGTATAGCTATATGCAGTAACAGTTCGCAAGGTAACCGCAATATTAACATGGATGCTGAAAACCGCATCGAGACTCCATCCATACAGCAAGAAACGTTACGTTTCGGTTTGGCCTCAGTTTATAACTGGAAACGGCAAGGACCCATCTTCCTTGTATAGGCTCCGCTCCCCAAAACCTCATGCACCACCACAATTTAAATGAAATATTACCGCTTTCTTGTTTATACATTTCGAATGCAAAAAGTTTTAATGTACTTCAGTTGTATTAGTCAAGTGCCTCCAATACCTATTTGCCCGCACCATTGCAGACACCAAATCTTATAACATACAGAAATGACAGGACGAAATACAATACAAGATGAACAAGGATACTATGGTGAATGCGGCACAAGTGCAAATAGAAAACTGAACAAATATGGAATTCTACAATTTAAAAGTTGGACACCTAAAAAGCTTTATTCCAACATACAGTCAAACCGGTACCAAACACATGCGTAGTGCAGTGTAATGGGCCCAATACACGGTCCGGAAATCCTTTCAGGAAAAACTGTTTAGTCCTGGCCTTCCGGATTTCCGGAGCGTGTGGTAAAAAACTGACAGATTTTGTGGACTGTTCAGGCGGCCGGATGAGAATTGAAAAACTATTCTAAAAACAGAACAGTCCGTCCGTTGGTATTAAGATTTTCGTTTTCCTCTGACACGAACTACAATGTTACCTGGCGTAATTCCGTCAATTAGGAAGCACCCTGTATACGTTATACTAGATACTTATAATCTAATATTAGTTTTGCAACAATTTCGTAAAAATTTCCTTGCAGTAAACCTAGTTTCTTACTGGTTTCGAGCTGTTACTATAATATGTTGAAACACCTGGGCAATTAAGAAAAGTATGCCAGACTTAACGTTACGAAAGTGATATAAGGATGAAAAGGACAAAAAGCGCAATTAACAAATATTACTTATATTACCTTATAGTTACAGCAATAGCCTACAAGTACGACGTTAAGTTCTGTTCTGAAGGCGACTCGAAAAGACATAAAGTGTAATACACCGACCGGTTGGCAGTAGTTCGCTCGAGTTTGGTTCTAGTGTTGGTGGAAATGTATAAAGTGCCCCTAAAGTCGAGCCGTTTTATGGACAGCACTTGTGAAGATGCTTTTTGTCAACTCTACTTCAAAATTTGGCCATACCTCTCTATATAAAACACAATTTACCTAATTTACCAGAGCATCAAAACCGCTGGCATTAAATAAATTATTTAATATGATTGTTGGACCACACCCAATGACATAATGTACTCTCTTGAATATCCATAACCACTAAGTTGAAGAGATAATGCCTTACCTGCAACAAAAAGGAAAAATGGACATTAAAGTTTTGTTTACACTTGCAAAATGCTGAATCCGAAAACAAAATGGTAAAAAGTCTCATCCTTAAATTTTCGTTATGTGCTTAAAAATCTTCGCCGAGAGTGTTAACACTTGTTTTCTTGTAGTAAACACGCCTATAAATCTTACAAAGTCGACAAGAAGACAAATACTACTGTCGTGTGTTTACTCCCTTTGTTACTTTTCCTCGTATTTTTCTTTTATATTTCGCTAATTACTAAATACTGTTTATTATTCTCAAGATTAAATGAATTTTCATTGTTTTCTTTCCCCATTTTCTTTCCATTTCCTTTTCTTCCAAAGTAGAAAGAATCGCACACAAAGTAAAAACATGAAATATAATTTTAACTGGTGAGTGGTGTTCAAGGCGAAATTTCATTTAGAAAGAAGAAAGAAAGAGTCTTGAAATCTCCCAAATTCCCTCAAATACTGCATACAGATTGGTGCACTCGGTACACACCATTTTAACTTTTCCATCGGGCCAGTTTCTGCGTTCATGAAAGAACCATAGACGATAAGGTACACTTGGCAAAAAATAACTACTCTGCGAAGAAATTTCAAATAGCTTTACAACAAACGCAAGTATCCTTGAGAATGTGTTAGAAAAGTAACGGATTTTCTGCTATTGACAGCTCAAAGCGAGCTACTAAAGAGCTGAAGGGCATTGTACTAAACCTAAAAGTAAAAGCATATTCGAAATATCAAACACGAAAAAAAGGACCACTTGTATACAAACAATGTCAAATTCTTTAATTCCTCTAAAATATTGTGACTTCTTCATTTACATTTACACCGCCCGTACCTACAGTGGTTACTTTTACATAAGAACAGTTTTTCACCATCTTCTAGTTGCCTGAGGCATCCTTCCAAGGGTTGAAAAGTTAATATCAGATATATCGGTTATGGCTGTGCATCGACAGGTAATCAAAAGTTGAGTGGTTGAGTGGTGCTGGAAAAACGTACAGCAGGATATAGATGCGCTCAACAAAGAGTCGACGGCGACAATAGAAGAGAAATCTCTCTCGTTTCCAAACACGGATATTTCTCTGTTTTACCGAGTATGCTGCAGCATATCTCGCATAAAATATTCAGCTCGTTTTTCTCTCCAACTTCAACGTGATGGTTCGACATTCACTTTTAAGCATTGTGAATGAATACCTGCGCATATTTAGGAGGTGTTTGTGCATGTATGTGAGTGTGGACGGAGGGGGAGAACTTTTGTGAACTTGCAACAAATGATGGAACATTGGAACACTATAAAGAAGAAAATTCCTTTTCCTAGACCTATACGTATACACACATGTAGATTGGAAGTTAAGGGACTTGTGGACGCAGACAGGTACAAAACGAGCGCATTGGTATACAAAGAGAGGAGCTAGTTGTATGTTGTAAGGAAGCAAACAAGTTGAGCATTGGGCACACTTTGGGGATATGGCTCAGACATGGTAGACTTCTACAACTGCTATGTGGAAGAGGAAGAGCCGAGGAGATGTCGGTTTTTGAGATTCCCCAAGGCCTATTATAAGTTTCAATACCGATATATCATGTAACACACAGTGTATTCGAACATCGGAACGCGTTCTTCTTCTTCTTCTTCTTTCTCTTCCAGCGATAAGTTTTGCATGGTTTAGCGTAAGATTAATGAGCAGTGTCTTTCAGACGCGACGCCGACGGCGATAACGGGCGACAACCAGGTCTATCTAGTACAAGCAACCCCAAGAAGACGTCTTCTTCGTGTCGCGAGCGAGATAACAAAATACTTTAGGTTTAGGCCTATACCAATGTTGCTTTTCACCGAGTTTGACACTCTGGGGGTAGGCAGAATTTCAATAAAAATGTCGCATCATTTTCGAAGAGTCAACATCCTTATCAAATGTTATAAGGACTAACTTTTTTTGGGGAGGGTAAAAAGAGTGTAGTTTTATTACTTTTGTTGGTATCTGCATTAGTTGCAGTTATCCTATACATTTCGCTGTTTTGTTTTCCTCTTTGCCCCCTTTATGATAAGATATGAGTAGTGTGCAAATGTACGGTAATATGCTTCCAGGGCACTCTTTGAACGCACAACTTTTCGGGTGATAACTTGATGGAGGAATCGTGTTAGCCGCAGCAGCATATAGAGTAGTGTGTAGTCACACGTGTATGCGAATGTGTTTCGGTCGGAAGCACTTAGCGGTATAGCTTGCGGGCTCATATCATGTTAGTCTACCAACTGTTCCAAAAAACAAACGAGTCGCAAAAACTTATCATAATTTTCATTTAATTAAAATATGAAAATTTATAGATCACCACAGAATCGAATCCTTCAAGTCCTTTTATGATGTCACGAATCGTAAAAGTTAATTTGTGCAAAATGTCACACCACCTGCGATCAGAAGAATGCTCTGTATACGTTCCATATATTTTACTTGCCTTGCATGTCCCCAACTAGCATACAGTTACTGCATTTGGAGAAAGCTTCTCCGGGTGTGAGTAGGAAGACCTTCAAACTACGTGCTCTGAATGATATAATGTGTTTTCTTATACTATGTACGATACCACAGTTAATACTATAATAAGTAAAACTCGTTCTCACACTTCTGTGACCTTTATGCTTTTTAAATAATCTGCTAATATTCAGTTATTATTTTGAGGCAGCCGCAGCCAAAAACGCTGTGCCGGTGATCGAAACAAAAGAATTCACAGGCCGCAAAACAAAAAGCGGACGTTCCCTCGGAACAATAATCGCTTACCTAAAGCAGTAAGCGCGAGTCCGAAGAACCTCGAAGGTCGCCCGCAAAAGGCGTGTCTCAAACTAAATACACGATAACTGCCCACAATCTGTACAAACGTAACACTAGCGTGGATCCGCTTACGCGAACGACCACGAGAGAAAACGTCCACCTGGTTGAGTGGTTGCCTACAGTGAGCAGCTAACTTTGTCTCAATTGAAACCTTTATGCTTTTTAAATAATCTGCTAATATTCAGTTATTATATTGTGGCAGCCGCAGCCAAAAACGGTGTGCGGATGATCGAAACAAAAGAATTCACAGGCCGCAAAACATAAAGCGGACGTTCCCACGGAACAATAATCGCTTACCTAAAGCAGTAAGCGCGAGTCCGAAGAACCTCGAAAGTCGCCCGCAAAAAGTGTGTCTCAAACTTAATACACGATAACTGCCCGCAATCTGTAGAATGTAACACTAGCGTGGATCCGCTGACGCGAACGACCACGACAGAAAACGTCCACCTGGTTGCCTACAGTGAGCAACTAGCTTTGTCTCAACTGAATTCGGATAAACCAACAGAACAGCACTACATATTTTGGTCTGAATTCATTTAAATGGAATTCCATCTTGAGGAATTTTGAAATTTGTTACAAATTCTTCGTTGAGTTCGAAACGGTTAAATTGAAAGAAAATTGTTAGGAATTGTTGAAAATGCTTTCGCAGTCACGTATATAGACGACATTTATCTTCCCGGTTTAGTTTGTCAAACGTTATACGTCCTGATTTGAAATGGGTCAAGCCTCAATACCTTTTAGTATTTTTAGTTAAGACCGATTGCTAAAAACATTTTCCAAATCGATCTTATACATGACAAAAGAAGTAGACAGACAGGGAAGTAGTTACTAGGAAGCAAGGGAAAGCACTTAGGGGGCCTTTCCGAAAATTTTGCCTACTAGACGAAAATATCTTGCTACGCCCCTGGAAGTATGATGTAATGATCGAAATTCTAACCGAATAAACCCCTTGCAGAGGTATTATGTTATGTATAAGCCTAATTTTTAAAATAGTTTTATTTGGATATAATGCCGAGGCGACAGGTCATAATGGCTTTATTGAATGCGTCGTGGAAAATTGCCATCATATACTTGTTCTAAAACTCTCTAAGTGCAGCCTGTTATTACTAGAAGAGAGGTCCTGGAATCTACTATACTATGCTACTTGGGGACTTTCTGCAGAGACTTAGATAAGTCTTTTCTATTGGAAAATCATAAAGTAGGTAATAGTGGCGGCCATAATAGTAAGTAAGAGTGTAAGTGAGGATAGGAACATGGCTCTCTATAGAAGCGACTGTACTACTCCCACTTGAAAACGGTGGTGCTGGTAGTAGTAGTAGTCACAGTCACAGGTCCCCCTAAAACTAAACCCCGGTCGAGGTCGATTCGGCCCTCTTATCGGAACAATCTCTCTTTGATAAATATGGGATCTGGAAGGCTTTCCGTGCCACACTCCAAAAACCATAGTACGTAGGTATACAAGCATTTTGTACGTGTTGGTACTGTTTCGGCTATTATAGTCCACTGTGAAATACGACAGTTTTCTTGTTCGCAACATGTGCCACTTTGTATTATTACGTTCCCTTCAACATTTAGAATTTTCTTCTAAACGCTGAGAAAGAAGTTTAGATTACTCATTGGATATAAAGAGTTTTCTTATTCGGGTTGCACAAATCGATGCACTTTGCAATACTTAGAAACTCGAAGATTCATGCAACAAACTGACTGTGAAAGTTTGCGCTCCGAGTAGGTATCTCCCCAATTTAACTTATTAGACACGACGACACTCCCAATTTAATTATCATACATCACTGATCCATAAATTACCAGTTATATGTATATAAGTGTAAAAGCAGAGTATAAGGAACGCAAAAATAACCCTCAAACAGCTACGAAGTTTCGTTTGTACCATTAAAAAGTCCCGTTAAAGGATTAGCCTCCAAAAACATTGAATGCTCTGAAGATAACTAGGAAAATTTCCATTTTGCAGGCTTTCATCCAGCATTATCCGATCGTGGCATGCAGATGAATTAGTTTTAATTATTATTTTTTAGAACACCTTGTGTAAACATAATCTTGTTTGGGCCTGTTTGAAATTGCAGGTAATAAAATACCATATGTATAGGTACAAGTATTATGTTGTATTTATTAATTAATTTCCAGATCATTTTGGTAGTATTACAACGTAAGCTGGAAGACTGGTCTGCAGAGCAACAAAGAGGTAGAAAGTGTTTTTCTTGACCTGTCTGTACGACCCTCCAGGCAATTTCCTGTCTTTATGGGGTTTCCCTCCCCCCAATTTTATGTACGTGTCCCCATACTATATGTGTGTATCTAGCTAATACCACCAACACATGTGCTTATTGTGTGTGACTGCAGGAGTAAATAAAGCTATATGACTGAAAGTCCGCATCAACGTTACACGTATTTATTTATAAGAGTTTGCGATCACCTGGGCACCGGCGTAAAATAGCTGGGGCCTGGGTATAAAGTGTGTTTTGGTCTGAGGGAAGCTGGATGAATATGGTTAATAATAAATTCCCCAAAAGGCAAGAACATTACACGGTTGCATAAAAGAAGTCTATCAAACAGCAACTTGAATGTGTTGCCCTGTTGCCAAATTTCGAAATGTGTACAGGTTTCCATCTTTTTGGTGGTTTATTGGTCCATATGGATTATATTGGAGTTGGAGCATTGTTAAGTCAAGAAATAATAGAAAAGTTTCTAAGTGATGCAATTCCTTTGGGTATTTCGAATTCTATTGTGCCGGTCCTCGATCCCGGATATAAAAACGAAATTGCTCACTGAATTATCTAAAAGGTTTGTTACCGGCATTTGTACTGTGTTCAAATGTGCGCACAAATAATCCAGGAGTACATACGTCACTACATGCACTGTACCATAGTATCTACCATTCTACCCCACCACAACGAAAGTCGGCAGTGAATACTTAACTTGCTTCACTTTGGGTGGCATTGAAGTTTTTACCGCTTTTCGGCGTTTTAAAATTTTAAGAGGTTATATTTTCCAAATTTTTACAACTTCCATCAAGCAACCTCTCGCTCGGCCACCTTAAGCTTATGTATATTACAACAAAACACAGAGATGTACCTGACCTACTACAACTAAAATAAAGTCGATTTGCTTGCGAGGGGTATACAGCCAGGGGACGGAAGTGGTTTAAACCAAATCGCCATATTTAGTCGTACGGGTCGTATCTAAAACGCGCGAAATTTGAAATAGATTCCAGTCTCGCATCATCAGCCTGGTGGGTGTTCTTTAGTCTTTAGGTAGTCTACATTTTAGGGTTTTAGAAACATGGCGGACCAGGGCATCACATTTGTATCAATATACCTTTCTTCTGGTTCTAGGAATTCTAGGATTATAACTCTATGCTACTAATTCATTTCGTCCTCGGAATAAATTCAACCCTGGACAAGTATTCTTCATATTTTCACCATTTCATTGGTCTCACAGTAGCCTGAGTTACGTGATGTTGCGAAAAAGCAACCTAAATTATTCAGTCGCAGAAAAATATTACCTCACCTTATATCTCGTTCAGCGGTAATATTCATAGGCGTGCGCGCAGGGTGTCCCGGGTATGAACTGGCTCACCCTAATATTTTAAGATTTAACTTGTAACTCTTTAATTTTGACGCAATGGCAAATCAGCTCTCTTAGGATGTTGTAGATGGCGCACCAATAGAAGCGGGAAAAATTAATTTTAAGTTTGTGCACACCCTTATAAAATCTCCTGCGCACGCCTATGGTAATATTATGGGAAGTAAACTGTAAACGATGCCGCACTATATAAAACATACTTTTATTTTCAAGTCACAAAAATATGCAGGAGCACTCAAGTCATGACCCTACCCTCGGTAGAAATTACACATTCTTCAACTTTCGTATATGTGTGCAGTCCATTTGCAGAATTAAAACGATACCCATCAAGTTTTTTTTACCAGACTAAACTTAACTTTTTTTCGGTTTTCGAAAATGTATATTTATATTTATTAGAAATACTTTTGCTTAGTTCAGCTATACTACACATTGGCATTTGTTTCACTGCATTCACCATTTTATTTTTATTTAATCCATTTTGTTTTGTGAAAGTCGCGGTTTTATTATCGAATGTGTCAGTGGAGCATTTCAACCGCAAAAGAATACGAGAGAATGAATCTGAACTGAAGCAACCAAAACCAAAATAGGGAATCTATTGGAATATATTCCGGTTGTGTATTAAGAAGAACTGCTTTTCATCCACACTCAGCTCCAAACCACTATGCCACTTTTCTCTTTTCTTCTTCGTAAGTCGTTCGTACTTTCATGTAACTGTATGTACTTGTACGTAGAAGCGATGGTGAAGAGTAGCAGCATTTTGGCGTAAATCGCGAGTTTGTATTCAGTACGAATAGCGGAATCAATCCCCCCAACCCCTACTTTATTCCACAATGCGATGCCGATGCACTCGAAGCGTTTCCGAAACGCTTATCATCTCTGTCATCTTCTACGACCTACCTACCCATCGAGCTATCAGCCGTCAGCTATCTTCCCTCAAACATCAAAACCTCGGATTCTCAGCTATCAATACCAATGAACTATTACACCTATCAATATCTGATTTTCAAATTAACATTGTTGAATGAAATCAAGTTGAAATGAAACATTGCAATTGGTTGCATATAATCAAACAACCTGAAATAATAGTAGGGGCAACCCATAAAACACAAGTGAGTTCATCTGGTTGCATGCATCCACGCGGTTGCCATTTTTTTTTGGGCAACATCAGTTTGTTCGATTTCCTTTTCCAATTTCATTTCGTCACACAATATAATAATTTTATAGACTGAAAGAAAAGAAACCAAATAAATTAATAAAATGCGTACGGGCTGGGCTGTATTATGATTAGGAGATGCAACCAAACTCCAGAGCAATATAATACTTTGATGTTCGATTGTAACTAAGTGAGGTTAAAAAAAAGGCTAGTGTTGCTAACTTCGGGATGTGCGATTGACTTTACGAGGTTTCATTATGTAACACCATGAACGTACGTTTGTGCGTATATGTGTATTTTCCGTAGTGCTCGTAGAAAAAGTAACATTAAGAAGAATTTTTTCAAATTTATATTTTACAGGTTTACCAAACAATGCATGTATATAGGTATAGAACTATTTTTTAGTTACTTATTTGTTTGAAAATGGATATTGATAGCTTTTGTTAGGTTATTTTCAATTTGGCCTATCTCCCCCAAGTTGAAAATATACTCAGCAAATACATCATATCCTTAAGACTTCCTTTCCTTATTTTGTATTATACAGTATGTGGGGAAGTCAGGAGGTGCTCATAATAAAAAATAACTCTTACTTGTGGAGGGTAGCTTATTCACCCCTGATCCAACACAATGTATACTTTGCTGTGATATTAAAGACGAAAATAAGAAAAAATGAGCAGACATAAGTCAAATAATCATTTAAGCGAGCGGAAAGTGAAACTAAAGTAACGCATTTGCTATTCCATTTTAGAACAGAATCCGATTGACGATTAATTAACCCAGCAAATGCAGATTTTCCTATTTATACGAGGGTGGAAATAGGGAAAATTCAAGAATAATAAATGCCTCAGATTTTTAGGTAATTAGCGGCAATAATGAGTGTATCCCAAGGGAAAATCGCTTCAGATGCGCAAATCAATTAACTTTTTTCCACTACACTATCCAGAAATATCTAGATAGGAAACATTATAAGTCCTGCAGGCATGTTAGGGGTACTAATGAAATCAACCATTTAAATTTATTCATCATCATCAGTAAATAGCAATTAGTGGAGATTTTTTTCATATACCTAAATAGCTACGAAGGAATTCATGAAAAAAAATCTTTCATTTATGTTATATGCAGTAGTTTTCTTGAATAGCTAAAAGTTGGATCTTACTTGGCTGTAATGGCGTAAGGGTACGGGGTATGGTTCCGCCACAAAATGATTTTCTTGGGAAATGTATCGGAAAGTTCTTATAACGGATGGTTATACGAGACATCAAACCAAGCAGGCCAAGGCGTATGTCTCATATTATTTATAAATAACTTTTCGAGAATGTTGTCGTTCTTCGGTTGTTGTGTTGTGTTGTGTTCTAGAAAGATTGGATTCTTTCATTTTTAGGAGCAATAGTTGCAGCCGAGTTGTAATAGAACGAATGCCTGCGCGGGAAGTCCGTGGTCACACAACTATATCAGAGCTGCATTTATTCCATATAAAATTAATCCCAGATATATTATAGTCAGTACTGGCTACATTTAAAGCCGGTACTGTATGCACATGCTATCGAGAGAGAGAGAGGCTATGGACTCTGGGAATATGTGGCGAAGGGACGAAAAAGGGAAATCAGTCGAGAGGAAAATAGAATCCTTTTAAAAACAGATGCCTTTGGGTCACAAACCGAAGCGCATGTACTATCCATGCATTCCCCACTCCCTGCAACCCTATAACCACTCTTTATGTGCATATCCTCTGGGCAAGTAACAAAAGAGGCAGCGTGTTCACTAACAGGAAAATGAAAATTACAAAAAAATATAGCAGAGGTACTAATATCAACAAACCCAAGAAGTCTTGAGTCTTGAGTAAAAATTAAGAAATGATGTTAGCTCGTTTCTCGTAAGTTGATCCTTTTCGGTACAATTACAAAAAAAATGTGCTCCAGTAGTTTTTGTAGAGAAAAAATGAGAAAATGTGATATTAATGATTAATTCATCGTGAAATTGGCAAACATTAAAGCTATATCGTTCCAAGTTCCAACGGAACTAACACAAAAAAAGAAAAGCTCAACGATCTGATGAGAGGCAGCGCCAACATCACTTGGAAAATACATTGGAAAAAATAAAAGTCGGTCGCTAGAGAGAGGATTCTAGTAGGACCGCTGAACGAGTTCTATCATTAGAAGCCGGTGCGGATGATTGGATACTGGTAAACTGTTGGGATTGAACTGGGACTGGGGAGTAGACCAAACGAGAACAATTCGGCTTCGTCACGTATCTATATAGATACAATACGATACATAGAGTTACAAAGGAATCAGTACATTTCGACACTTTAACACCGAATACACATTGAAAGCTAACGAATATCAACAGAATAAAAAGTCGAGAATCAAAGTTCAAACAGTAGTGAAGTACGTGCCAACCACATTCCCCAACATTAGTTCCTACTAACACAGGTTTTACATTTTTGATCAAGCAGACTTTTTAATTTCGTGTTTACACATCATTTAACCGTTCAATCTTAGTAAAGGCCGATCAACTTAAATTTCGCAGTTGGCAACTAACTATGCAACTACAACTTCAGGAAGAACCAGAATGAGCAAAATATTGTACAGCTCCCAAAATCCCCCGAAATTAGGACATTTATAATTATAAAGAAACTAATTGGTACGAAGAACGAAACGCAGTCTCGGAAACTTTCTGAATTTTAAAAATGTTGCATAATTTAGGTTTGATTTGGTTTACGGTGACATGTCCTTCAATTGACCTTTAAAACAAAAACTAAACATATATGGCGCTGCATTTCACTAATATGGGTAATATTGTGGATATTTACGGATTCTCTAATCTTATAAAAGCAATTTGATATTCGCAGTTGGCAACTATACATGCTACAACTTCAGGAAGTCCCAGAATGAGCAAAATATTGTAAAGCTCCCAGAAGCCTCCAAAATTAGGATATTTATAATCATAAAGAATCTAATTGATACGAAGACCGGCATGCAGTCTCGGAAACTTTCGGAATTTTAAAAATGTTGCATAATTTCGGTTTGGTTTGGTTCACGGTGACATGTCCTTCAATAGATCTTTAAAACAAAAACTAAATGTAGATGGCGCTGCATTTCAATAATATGGTGAAAATGTGGATATTTACGGCTTCGCTAATCTTACAAAAGCAATTTGATAATCGCAGTTGGCAACTACACATGCTACAACTGCAGGAAGTACCAGAATGAGCAAAATATTGTAAAGCTCCCAAAACCCCCCGAAATTAGGACATTTATAATTATAAAGAAACTAATTGGTACAAAGATCGGCAAGAAAGCACCTTCGGAAACTTTCTGAATTTTAAAAATGTTGCATAACTTCGGTTTGGTTTGGTTCACTGTGACATATCCTTCAATTGACCTTTAGAACAAAAACTAAATGTAGATGGCGCTGCATTTCACTCATATGGTGAATATTGTGGATGTTTACGGCTTCGCTAATCTTACAAAAGCAATTTGAATTTCGCAGTTGACAACTATATATATACATGCTACAACTTCAGAAAGTACCAGAATGAGCTAAATATTGTAAAACTCCCAGAAGCCTCCAAAATTCGGACATTTAAAGAAACTAATTGGTAGGCAGATTGGCAAGCAGTCTCGGAAACTTTCTGAATTTTAAAAATGTTGCATAATTTCGGTTTGATTTGGTTCAAGGTGACAAGTCCTTCAATTGACTTTTGAAACAAAAACTAAATCTAGATGGCGCTGCATTTCACTCATATGGTGAATATTGTGGATATTTACGGCTTCCCTAATCTTACATATATACATGCTACAACTTCAGGAAGTACCAGAATGACCAAAATATTGTAAAGCTCCCAGAAGCCTCCATAATTAAGACATTTATAATTATAAAGAAACTAATTGGTACGAACTTTCTGAATTTTAAAAATGTTGCATAATTTCGGTCTGGTTTGGTTCACGGTGACATATCCTTCAATTGACCTTTAAAACAAGAACTAAATATAGATGGCGCTGCATTTCACTAATATGGTGGATATTTACAATTCTGCTAAGCTGATAGAAAGGAGCAAATACATAATTTTTCTCGTGTGAACCAAAATGATTTGTTTCATTGTGAGTGTTTGATACACTCACTGTTTTACTTTTTCTATTTCTCACCAGGAGGATACAAGTTAGCTAAAATGGTCAATCGGGAGACTCAGTATAGATTGAAACTAGCCTAGATCATATCGTCCTTGTAACAGTTTGATTGATGCGCTTCGCGCGGTGATTACTCCTCGATGACTCCTGCGACCGGCCTGATCGTATCGCGTTTTGATTGATTGAAACCAGTGGTGGGACTAATGCCTATCTTATTAATGGGATTTTGCGTGTATTCGTCAGCGCAACGAGATGTTGCGAAAGAATTTTCTGTCACCATTCATCGATTAACCTCAAGCAAATATACGCATCAAAGGTAAATATTTTTCATCCTCAGGTGAAAATTGAAAAAAAACCTTGCAGTATTTCAATAATGTACATAAAATTATTAGACTAACATAAAACTGCAGGGATACAACTGTCTGTAGCATTAATTAGGTTTCGCTGAGTAAATTTGTTTCGACATAAATACAATGTGCCAGGGGTTCTCAAAATTTTGCGGGCCGAGACCCAGTTTTGAAAATTATCATTTTTCGCGACACATTTGCTTAAAATTCATAGTTTAGCAGTCGCGACTGAAGAATATTTGCGACCCACCCTTAATCGGCTTCTGACCCACTAGTGGGTCGCAAGAAAAAATGACTTTGAAAACCCTGCAATATGTTATAGACACATATACTCACACACTATAAACTGAGTAATTAATAAAATTGTTATACGCGATAAGCCCTGATGCCAAGGCCATAATAAATCATAAACATGATAAATTCCTGTTTGTGTATAGTTTCGTTCAGACTTTAGACGTTCTGGTAGGGATAGCTTACTTCGTCATTGTATTCGTTGGTGTGATGTGCTCCCGTTCTGTTTATTCCTAAATTTTCTTATCTACCTATATGTAGCAAATATACACGACGCGACAGAATGAACGTTTTGTGTGTTAGTTTGTTGCATATATACGTACCACGTCTGAGTAAGGGGTGATGGTATATATGGATGACGCTGAAGGGATTTGTTAGGACATAATATAAACTTTAAAGGACGATGAAGCAGCTTCATTTAAAGGTCCTGTGAGGATTGCCACATGGTAATATATGTCTTGGATTCTTGCAAGAGTAGGTGTAGGGGAATGGAAGAAACCCGGCTATGTATATAATAATGTGACGGGCGAAATTGTGAATAATGAACAGAAGAACGGAATGTTCTCATTGATACAAAACTACAAACAAGGACGAAGAACCGAAAATTTATGAATTTGGGAAAATTTTTGTTGCACTCGTTTTTTTCCAGTTTCTTACAAGTTCGAGCACAAAATTCAAAATTTTTTTACACATATAGTTCAAAAGGCATGTTCAATGAAACCCGTAGCACCGTTGATAATAATAATAATAGAAAAGCAGTTGGAGTAGTGTTAGTAATATATTTTAGCATTCAGCGAAAGGTAGCTCTTTGCTTCTCTAAAGTAATCCAAATTTCAAACTAAAGTGTCATACGCGAAAACTTCCCTCGTATATTTCCGCCAACGCATCCAAGAACGGGAACCATGCACCGGAATTTTCGAGCTTTTGCACCGTTACCAGCTCATATTTTCTAGCCTTTGCGGAGTCGTTCTCACAGTATATATGCCGAATAAGTAGTATTAAAAGTAGGGTAATGGAGGAAGATAGAAAGTTTACTCTGCCCCCACTACCACTAGCACTACCTCATGGCAGCAGAGATTGGAAAACGTGGAATATACATATAGAACAAAGCGAAAACTTGCAACCAAATCAAAATCACACTACTACTACTGCTACTTCCATCACCACCACTATCCAGAAATATTTCAAAATGGGGGAAGAGTTGCATACACCGCCCGCATGAATTCAGCCCCCTCAACTACCTATCACCTACGAGTCTGTCTTACCTACGTAGAAGTCAAAGTCAGCATTATCAATTGAGTGCTTCACCAAAGTACAAAGCCCCTTGACGTTGACGTCAATAGTCTCACTGATTCCAGATGAGATATACTAGCAGATACTAAGTACTATACTTTGTATTTTCGTGATGCACGCTTAGACGCTTTACGTTTACGCTTAGACGCTTTACGTACTATTTTATTGTTGTTCGCTTTAGATTCTGCGCGTTCTGTAGCGCCACGAATCAATTTCTGAGCGCTCACTGCTCCAAAGCGAACATCTCTCAAGCGATTATAAGCGCCAAAGAGCGCCTAAACTAAGACGTTTTACGAGCTCGCGCTTAAAACACTATTTTTTGTTATTCGGTTTGGATTCTGAGCGTTCTATAGCGCAATGAATCAATTTCTGAGCGCTCACTTCTCCAAAGGGAACATCTCTCAAGCGATTATAAGCACCAAAGAGCGCCTAAACTAAGACGTTTTACGAGCTTGCTCGCAAAGCACTAATTTTTGTTGTTCGCTTTGGATTCTGAGCGTTCTGTAGTGCCATGAATCAATTTCTTAGCGCTCACTTCTCCAAAGCGAACATCTCTCAAGCGCTTATAAGCGCTTATCTAAGACGTTATAAGAGCTCGCGTTTAAATCACATTTTTTTGTTATTCGCTTTGGATTCTGAGCGTTATGTAGCACCATGAATCAATTTCTGAGCGCTCACTTCTCCAAAGCGAACATGTTTCATGGGCTTATAAGCGCCAAAAAGCGCTTACACTAAAACGTTTTACACGCTCGCGGTCAATTCACTATTTTATGTTGTTTGCTTTGGATTGTGAGCCTTTTGTAGCGCCATGAATCAATTTCTGAGCACTCACTTCACCTAAGCGAACATGTATCAAGCTCTTATAAGCGCCAAAGAGCGCCTAAGCGTCCAACACGAATACAGCCTAAGCGCAACTCACCTGTAACAGTGAACACAAGGAAGATTTTAATATAAATGCTTCTTCAGTCGTCCGTTAAATGCAATGTGAATGTGTAACTGCTAAGTTTTGGCTAAGACGCCCTATTAGATATGAAGAGATCAATTTGCGCTTTTAAGTAATTTATGCCCGCGGCTATAGCTCGAAAAGAGAAAGGACAATACAGGAATGACGTCGATACTTTAGATGCCTTCTGGGGGTAGGTCGAATTTAAATTTCATGAAAAAGGGTGTACTGGTGCAGCTATAAGTGTGGAAAATACGGGAAGACTAGGCAGCATCAGCATACGGTAAGGAACGACGCGAAAAGGAAGGGGTTTGGTAATAAACAGCGCTCCTGGGACAAAACTCTCAATTTCCTGTCTATTTTTAATATTCCGCCATCCTGTCTCTTCCCCTTATGTCCTTCCATCTCTCTAGAAGCTTTTTCATATTTAATCTCTACCCTCGACAATGCCAGCAATCTACAAGCATTGTAGGAAAATGTAGGAGGGACTTTGCATTATTCAAAATATTTATTTACAATGGCCTTACTGACACGTTTTTTAATAAATATAGAAAAAGAAAACAGAGAAAGCGTTCAATCGAATATCCCAAGGAGTGCCAAATTGTCGCACCTATTTATACAAAAATAAAATGACGCAATAGGGAGAAATGATTAAAGATGTGATATTATTAAGTTAAAATAATTGAGTTTTGTGTCAATTTCCGGTTGATCCTCCTATTCAATGTTAACAGCTATTTCGAAGTTATTCGTTTATTGAGGGAGAGAAATCCTTATCGCGCAATCATAGCTCGTATCGAAAACGAGTTTAGGGTGCTGCTGACATTCGACGTAACGTGGGTGTGCAACTTTTGGATACATCAGTCATCACGTACACACATGCAAAACATTTACCAGCGCTTAGAATGCATAAAGGGAGGTTGTGCACTATTTATTATAAACGGACAGTAAACGAATGAATGTTTTGGAGAGAGCGAAGCAACAATTATTAATAAGATTTATGTAACGCTCCGTTTAACTGGATCCTCATTTCCGTTTCGGTGATGGCGTCGGCCAGATATCTCTTGTGATGTATTATATTGGTCCTTAAAACGTAACGCATATATTAAATGAAATGTCAGAATTAGGACCAAAGAACTAGAAATGTTGAAGTTGGAGGAAGTACAAATTGTGTCTTGCGAAATTACTACATATTTTAAGTGTCAAGTTAACTTTTCAGCATGCAGTAAATCCGATCCTGATAAAGAGAATAAACAGCAACACACGCGCTCTCTAGCCACGAGCAAATCTACGTATCTCCGGTTTGGTGTATTCTTTGGTAAGAGACATAACACAGTTCACCCCAATTTGGCCCAGGGCGCACTCAACGTTTACCTACACATCCTATATATGGGTTTAAAGTATATACACGAGCACGAGGAGAACAAATTTGCCACACATTAGAGTCCCATGCTGAATACTTCTACTCTCTTCGAATGAGTGAAGTGCACAGCCGCAGCATAGAACTGATTCCTTCGTTATAAACCTAGTTCTGCTTGTGCCTCGCAGGGGCAACTTCAACAACTTGAAGATGTTCATTACCCAGCTGAACGTACGTACGTTCTTGATGATACACCGTAATTTGATACTTTGCACTCACTTGCCAAAGCATAACCACCCCCGAGATATAGGGACGTAACGTCAAGTGCACCGTATCGTATGAAAGAAGTAGTCATGGTAACCAGTAACTACATATTTTCCAACATTCCAAGTTAAATCCTACGAATCTTGTTTTTCATTTCTTATTATAGATGCAGCGATCATTAATTTAATTTCTATAGGGGGTATGCTCGCTGGATGAAAGGTGGATACATTATTGATACATGACAGTTATATCTAAATAGTAGTTATCTATATTCATCGGAAACATGGTACATCATGGAAACATGGCAATGTCTCGCATCTCGCATCGCATCCAATGATCCAATGCATTGCATTATGCTTACGTAATCTAAACAACCGTTCATGCAGATAGTTATTGGCTTATTAACCGCGTCATCGTATGAATAATTATGTATCAAACTCCTGTTGATGGAGATGCATTTTGAAATGTAGACAAAACCGCGTTAAATATGTCATACGAGATGGTGGATTAAATTCCCGATTTCAAAATTATATGCTTCTTTAGCAATATAACTGAGTTTTTAAGGACTATAGGTCTGTCATCACTGTCATCGTTGAAACCAAAATATGCAGCAAAAAGTTGTTATCAACATTTTATGCAACAGAATTTGTGCTTGCGCAGTTGCATAAGAGATCATATGAAACGGTTGCGTTATATCCATAACGCAACACTTCAGTCCATCTCCTTCTATCATTTTACTGGCAATTGTTGTTTGGGTTGCATACTTTTTAATATTGTTCGACGTGTAACCTTGCGTTGGACGTTGGACCGTTTGATGTCCGCTCGGCTTGTTACATACAAATGCAACAGTAGTGATTGGTATATTGCATATCTAAAATATGATTGTAAAAGATAAGGTTCGGAACAAGTTGTGTTAAGGAGGGTCTTATGAGCGAGTGTTTTGCGAGCACGAGCGAAGCAACCAAACCAAACCAAATAACTATTAGTCATCATTTTGTTTCCGTTATTTTTCGCTGTTAGCGTTAAAAGCAACATTTGAACATAAACACATTGTCGTTTCATCCGCATTGGATTACCAGGTACCGACTAGGGAAACTCTTGTTTTCCACATGGTTTCATCTTGTTCATGCATTGAAACGTTTGCCCGAGCCTTTACCTATTTACCTATACAAAATACAAGTATACACTACGGTTATGGTGTTAAGATTAAAATTCTCCTGCAATGTGTACCACTACCAGTTGTATGCACTATGCAGTCATTTGTGGATTGAGCACGGATTACTGAAACCAGGTTAATGTTTAATGAGCCTGCTTACCTAGACATATCGTGCACTTTTAAAATGTACTTACCAATTTATTAGACTACTTATATTTTTCAACAATAAAATATAGAAAAAGTGCCAATTTCTAATTCTCAATAGCATTACATTTTAAATGCACAATTACGCAGTTTTTGATGGAAGTTTTGGGACACAGTTCCAAGAGTAAGAAATTGACCACACCATTGATGAGTGGCGAGGAATCAGGTGTAGTTTTTGAAGGAACAATTGAATTCATAACGTGGAAATATGTTGGAAAAGATCGTTTAGAAATTCTAAGTAATAGGAATTTTGTAACAAGTTGTGAACAGGAACTCAAGATCGAATAGAAATAGTAGCCGGATGGAATTGCTGCTTCTTATTCACTCTTCGAACTGATGAACTACACAAGAAATAAAAAGAACTTGTTTCGTTAGAATAAATAGCTTTTCTAAAGGAAAAATAAAATATAATTAATTAATAAATTGTGATAGTAAACTATTAATCAATCAATCAATCAAATATTAATCGAATTATTTAATGTAGTAAACTGTACTATACGCTGACTGAATTAGACAAAGATGCATAGACGAAATGATTCATTACACTGTAAATTGTAAAGCACTTGATTCCTCTATGTTAGACAGGCACAATAGAACAATGCATCGTCAGCATCTTCTCATAGAGACAGTGATTGTGATCAATTACTAATTACAAATTAATTAACTCATCGATTACAAAAGACGAGTCCCCGTATCCCCGTATCTTCCATGTCATGTTAGAACTTTCCAGATACGATTACATGTTGCATGATTAATTTTGGAATTGAAACCCTGGAAAACCGATGTCGATGTCTCTGCGAGTGTTAATCTGACATTGAAACTAAAGTAGAAACTCAATAAACACGCATCTAAAACACGCAATTAAATTAAGATAATTTAAATTTTCCTGGAAGATTTCTATACCTACAGATGACATGAGGGATTTTAGAATGATTGAATAGGCAGGCCAGTTTAGATGAATCGAATGAATCAATTTACGATTAGTTACGGTCGATTATAAGAATTCTTAATATGTCTGTGGATATAGTCTTGTAGTTAGGGGTGGACCCCTTCTTATACGAACAGATGCTACCAACTATTATAGGATGGCTACTGTTGCGTGTGGCGTGTTTCAAGAGTTTCTTTCAAGAATTTGTTGAAGGTTTTCGAAAAGAAAGGATAATATCTTTCAACAGATTTACATATTGGGCACTGTACCGAGTGATCCAATTGTAACTATAGAAAATTGGATAAAGTCAATAGTCATCTAAATTTTTGATGAACGACATCCAGTAAAGATATTTATGTGTGAGTGCCGAGTGGTCATTGGTATTCTGTATTCAGGAAAATTTGGGGTGAGTTTACACTTCAATAGTTCTATCGTCCTCTGAGATTTGCAACTATATAAGGTGGGTAGACTGACTTGCTCTTTTTCACACGTATCTCGAGCGTTTGAGGGCAATTTTCGATTAGGGGAAAAATATTCGTGCTTTCCTTCAACGATAGAAAGGAAAGAAGTTTAAAAAGTGGTACTTTTATGATAATTTGTGAATAATATGGAATTTGTACTTCAAAGTCAAGGCAATTTAAAGTAATGATTCGATTTTCATAAGTTTGCACCAGTTTAAAGGTGCTGATGATATATCTAAATTTGGAAAAGTCTTTGAATGAAATATACAAGACCTACGTCTGTAAATCTTCATGAAAATGGGGAAATTTGCATGAGTTATGTCAGAAATATAGCTTAATGTCTAGTGGAAATGTGACATTTTCGAAAATGACACGGGTCAGAGAATAGAAAAGGTCACAGAGAAGCCGTAGTTATACCGTTGAGCACGTATTACCCCCCATTCTTCTAACTTACAGCTTCTATGTTGCTCATCCTGAGCCAACCTGGATTATTCTAAATGTAATATATCATTGTCCGAATGTCTTCAACCAACACAAGGATAATTCAGCAAATGTTGGTATAATATTTGTTTATACATCAGGTTTTCCTTTCTTTGTTTGTCTCTCTTGTTGTTACTATGCTTGATGCTTCTAGTTAGATGATGGCAGACATGAGGTAGTATAGAACGCGTAGCAAAGTACCCAAAGCACCGTGAATTATATAAAGAGTAGAGAGACGAGAGACACAAGGGTGGATGTGGAGATGAGGAGCACTTCACAAGTACATAAATGTGTTCTGTTCGCACATATATGTTATACTCCCATAGTGGAAAATCAACATCGCTGACCTACTCTCTCTGATGGTATAAATGTCATATATATTTTAGAAATGGGATACGTGAATATGTGTGTATGTAGTACATGTCTAACGAAATGAAATGAAATTTATTCAAGTGGTCGAATCCAATTAGTATGCCTATTTTACATATAAAAACACTTTAATTGGATTATTCTTTTTTGTTTTATTTCCTCTTTTTTCGAACCTAAATATTTTTTTTGTAAAATTTCAATTTTTGATAATGGGTTTAACGAGTGCTCTAACTAAACGCTACCTACCAATTTAGTTTTCTAGGACAGGGGTTCTCAAAGAAGATTATGGGTGGGTCGCACCTATTGTGAAAATAGCACCGATTTTTAAATTCGCACCGCACAACTTTCCGACTATATACAGAATGATTTCGTAGAACTCGTCGATCGTAAAAGTAATTTTTATTGGAAACGTAATCAATCTCATTTCCACCATTCTGTATATGGTCGGAAAGTTGTGCGTTGCGAATTTAACGCAATATGTTGAAAATAAAGAAAAATGTTGGAAACACCCAGTATACCTACTGCATATTTAAAACACCCAGTGTATTACATTTTTTCGTAAAAGCTAATCTAATTTCCATGTGCTGCATAATTTTGAGTATTTAGAATGTTAGGGACTCGCCTGTTTTGTCATATTGTTACTAATACGAAAGTTTACGAATTAATATCTCACGAACTATGAATCCAACGAAAAAATCTTACAGGAGTTGAAAGAAAGAGAATGGAAAGCGCTACAAGAATATATTTTTTGTTTTTGCCTAAATGCAATTTTTAGCAAAACTATGCAAAAAAATGTCTCGCCTAGAAAAAGTTTGAGAACTTCTGGAGAATATATTTTTTGGTCGGATCATTTTCTTAACATATTAAAAATTATTATTTTTATTTATTTCAGACTGATTTAACCCCAATTTAAGTAAAAAACGAAACCTGTCTCAAATAATTTCGACTCTCGTCTCTTATTTTTGAAACATATAATAGTTAAACACATTTCGTCTCATTAAAAACGTTAAAATAAGACCGATATCTACTATAGAGAAGCACAACTTCACAAATTACTTCACTGCTTCTTCAACCTCCACCTCCATCCTCCGTAGTGTCTGTACACACTACCACCCACTCGCAAAACAGTCGACTTAACATTATCTCAACTTAAACAGCGCTAATAAGTCTGCGTGTGTCAGGTGTTTGAGTGCTTTAGCGTAAGCATCGCATAAGTCAACATAGAAACGACTAGTACTTGCGCTATACCGCCAGTTTTAGGTGTACCTGGTTCAGTGCGCTTGCTAACAAGCATAATTTACGAGTTGAACGTATCGTATAGGTAGGTAGGTGAGGAGGATGCTGTGAGGAAGGCAGGCGTAAGGATCGTGATTTTCCACCTAGGCAAGCATCCGCTTTTAACATAATACACTCATCAATTAAACACCGCGTTTGCTCCATCACGAATGTAAAATCTGCTTCCATCTTATTTTTGCATAATTTTTCCTGTTTATCAGGGCAATTAGTAAATTAGAAATAAATCACGGACCACTGCTAGTAGTTATAATGATATCCAATAAAAGATAGATAAAAGCATTGGATTATTGATGCTACAGAATGCATAAGAGAATTGGAAATGTTTTTGGTGTGTGTGTGTGTGTGTGTGTGTGTGTGTGTGTGTGTGTGTGTGTGTGTATCTAGAATTTGCTAGCAAATTGTAAATCAAACAGAAGTTCGGGCTATTAACTAACATCGAATTGTGCCATTAACAATTACAAATGAATATTGTTGTTGTATTTCTATGTTTGAGTATATTATGTTCTCAATCTCATGTATGGAAACGGGATTTGAACGCATTATGAACTTGTGCACAATTCGGTCGGGATTGAAACATTTCGAAACGTTTGGCATACTTGTCGAATTATTTTGGACACGCGCCAGTTTTGCCAGCTTCGTAAGGGAAAATACGATGTCTGAAGGCATTTACTATATTGTCACCACAACTACAATTATTCTTCACAGTACTGGCAGTACTGTATCTACAAATTTATAAGTATGTAGAAAACTCTAATAAATTTAAAATATGTTATTTTTCACAATCATATTTAAAGGAATCTATCTATAATTTTGTATTTTATTATTTGTTGAAATTCTTTAAGAGTATTTTTTAAATGCGAATATAACGCAACGATCAAGATCGTCACCCGCGCGCCGCGCGTTAAGATTAGGTGAACTTCCAAACTAAATCTCCAGTTTTGACGGAACGAAGAAAAAGATTTGAAAAACCCGGCGCCTATGCGACTGTAACTATTTATGTTCGAAATGCTGGAGCGACATATAGGAAACTGTAATTTGTTTGTGACTGCGTAACAGTAACTGATGTGTAGCGTGCATGTATAAAGGAAGATGGAATGAAATATATTTCATTCGCAGTATTCGTACATTCGCGAGTGTTATATGTTCACATTAACACGACACGATGATGGTGCTTAAAACGCGCGTTGAAATTAACGGGTGATTCCGGTATTTCTATTATTCCCCTTACATTTCCTCTTCAATCCACTTCTTTGCAATAGGCGCCTATAGACTTATAGAAGCAGGCAATATGTTGCAATCACTCTGCAAGCAAATATTTTTATCGTTTTTGTCAGGAAAACTTATTCCATTATTACAGAGTCCTATCCCAATCTGACAAATTGGAATGAAAGAATAATAAGATGGAATCGTCAAGCACTTCAAGCACAGACTTTAATCCGTAAGGTGAATATAAATTCATGTAAAAATTAATTAACGAATGTATTTTATCAATCACGAATCGCGTCCTTAAGCCTTCTTTCTATTTCTATCCGCATAGAAGTAAGTCTTTTATTGCGTTGCCAAACTTTCAAAGTGGTAATTTTCTATTTTGATCGTCATCAGCAAGCATTGTGAAGGATAATTGTTGTTGGACCTAAGTTTTAAGTTCCAAGGCTTAGTTCTCGTTCTCACACTCTTGAATTCAATTTCTCTTCATGCTCTCCACTCTCCAGTCTCAACGTCTTCACGCCCTGTTTCATCAACTCTTTTTGCACTTCCACCACATCACCATCGAGTTTCTACATTATATAGAATCAACGAATTCGTGAATATACGCGCAGTGGAGAAGTGAACAAAACATTCAACACATCAGCACGAATACTCTATGAAGTTCAGTTGGTGTTTAGTGGGTAAACTTAAATAATATTATTGTGTAATTGAATAGTTTGCTAGCGCATAGTTTTGAATATATGTATATGCGATGCGAGTATGGCTACAACATACTTGCAGTTGCTATACGAATACGTGATGAGAAACCGGCATTTCCGACAACTTAGCCCTGAAGCCATCATCTGACAGTGCAAGTTTTAGCATTAGATTACAACAGTTCTCCTAATGCTGTAAGACAATCAAGTTGCCATACTACAAGTTGCAATGAGTATATTTTCAAAGTAAATATTCAAACATCTTTGCGCCCAACATGCGCTATTCGTAAATTTCAAAGATCTCCTCGACTCGTCAAATTGATTTCATAGATTTACATAAATTAAATTTGAAGTATATACATTCACATTTTACATTTTTTGTAATACCTAAACCTGAACTATAATGAAATTGCCAGCCATCATGCAGACGAATCGGAATAACCCCTTTAAAATAATAAATTCATAAACGCCCCTCATCCATATGAGCCTGGAGGTTAATGTTACGTGAAACATTTTTATGAGTACTGAAAAATTCTGGCGTGGTAAATGAAATAGAAGGGTATAATATACTATAGAGCAGGGGTTCTCAAGCCCATTGGTGAGTCGCAAGCCGATTTTGAATGTCTCGCAGTTGAAGTACATCGCAGCTAAACGATGATTTTTTTTTCAAAACTGTATCTCGACGCGCAAAAGTTTGAGAACCCCTGGTATAGAGTAAATGGCAACTGCTCTTGTGTGTAGAGTAAAACAGGTATGAGTTATATTTAAAAATACAAATGCGTCCTAAATGGAGGGGTACACAAAATTTGCCAAAGCACGTCGTCGGTGGTTCGTAGTAAAGCTTCCATCCAAAAAGCTTACTAAGTTGAAAGACTGTCGTGGTGGCCATATAATGAACGAATAAAAAAAGTCACGTATTTATTGCCACAAGGTTTTAATGGTTCATACACTTTACATTGGCACGTGTACGAAAGCATCCAACTCGAAAGCAAAAAAAATCTTGCTTTACAAAATAAGCAAAACTCTTAGAAATAAGGAAATAAGGGGCGAAGGAAGACAGTGAGGGATTTTATACAAGATGCGGTAGTAGAGGGTTGACGACCCTTTCATTTTCTGCAGGTGGAAAATCGAAAATTCAGTCACCAAAAGAAATATGCGTTATAGTAAAGGAAAATTTAAAATGAAAATGAAAGAAAAACAGAGATACATTCGAAATGTGGAAGTAAATGACCAGGTTTTGATTAGCCATATTTAATATGTCCCTCTTAGTGGAACATTTATGATCTAATACTGCCGTGATGACGTTGTATAACGTACATAACGTTTCGTTTGATGATGAGACTTCTACTGAAATTAATTATTCCACTGCTGCTTTTCTCTTCTCGTCGCTATAACCAACTAAAAGCAAGTCCGTGTACCCGTATTTTCCCAAACCAACAACAAAAGGCAAATGATAGCAAAAGGCAAAATGTACAACGGGTGAATGCTAACAAATATAACTTGCACATGGCGATTCTCAACCAATCCATACGTATCCAGATATCTCGACACGTATGAAATAGAAACTCTCGGTATTCCCAACATAAACATAAATATGCAATAGTAGGTATTTACACTGCTACTCAGGGACGGATCGTGACACTGGGTGATAGGGTTTTTCCCCGAAGGGGCACTTTTTTATGCGAAAGAGCTGCTTCTATGGCATTTTTTAATTTTTTTCACTAATAATCCTCTGGGCCAATTTCATAGTTCAATCCGCCCCTGTTGCTACTGGTAATACTGCTGGAAAATTACATATAAGTGTACCTGGGTTATTGCTATCTACAAGCATCTATATATGTGTATGAATAAACATTAGGAAAATATCAGTGTGGAGCTTTACCAAATGTATTAACATATCTGTAGTGGATGTTCCTGGAACGTGCGAGTTGAGAATGTTTATTTTCAGAGATAATTTTCAGAAAATATTAAAATTTGAGATTGATTTAGATTTAGAAAATCATAAATTTATTGCTATCTTTTCTACTTTCTCATATGGTTTAAAGTTTCTTCATATTTATCATTTATTTAGATTCTGGTACAGTACAGTATTGAAAATTGTGCTTCCCTGCATGGAAGTAGGTAGATACCTACCCTTCTAGACACACTAGACTAGGACTACGACTTGAGTACCTAGAACAGGATCTGTATATATAACTGAGTAACTCCAGTAACTGCTAGAAAGGCCTCATACGTTTTATTTATATGGTAAATAAATCATTTCATGCTTGATATTTATTCTACCTATATACATATATTTCATAACCATTTCGCTATACTTGTGCCAAATTATGCATACCATATATAAATGTATGATTTCGTTGGCTGCATGGCGTAGGTAGGGTGGGGCAAGTGGGGCTATTTGTTTTTTTTAATATCGGTGGAGTGATTCTTTTGATATTCTCCGTGTTCTTGCCCCCCTTGCATGAAATCCTGCCGACGCCCCTGGTTGACTGCGATAGGTTTTGATATTCGGCAAAAAGCAAAGCAAAATGTTATGGTTATTGACTTGAAGTTTGGTATTTGAGCATTGGCGAGTAGCCGAAATATGCCCAATATAAATTTCATGTGAATATTAATATTTCTGCATGAAAACTTTTAACGAATCTATAGAATTCGCACACATGCAATTTCGGGCACTTATACTTATCAAAATTGCCGGAAAGAAGCTCGGAAAAGTCAAAAGATGGGAATATAAAAAGTTTACCTAAATTAATCTGGCATAATTTTGACATTTGGGCGCGACGGTAGAGTCATGAGAATTATTCCACCAAAAAGTGCACCACAATTCAAAAAATTTGGGATTTGTCGAGAAAGGCAAACAAACTTGAGGAAAATCTTATAGTAAAACAAGTGTTGATGTTGATAGTCTGCGCATGCCAAAAAGTCGCAAACTTTTCTTTCCCAAATAGTTAACGTACCCAGTGAAGTTCGAAAAGTTAGGTTAAGTTTTTGCTTGTACATATCGGCGAGTAACCGAAATATGCCCAACATAAATTTCATGTGACTATTAATATTTCTGCAGGAAAACTTGTAACAAATCTATAGAATTCGCACACATGCAATTTTGAAACTCTGAAAAGTCAAAAGATGGGAATATAAAAAGTTAACCTAAATTAATGTGGCAAAATTTTGGCATAGGGGCGACGGTCCAGTCAGGAGAATTATTTTACCAATTCAAAAAAATTGGGATTTGTCGAGAAAGGCAAACAAACTTGGGGAAAATCTTATAGTAATAGAAGTGTTGATAGTCTGCGCGTGCCAAAAAGTCGTAAATTTTTCTTTCCCAAATAGTTAACGTATACCCAGTGAAGTTCTAAAAGTTAGGTTAAGTTTTTGCTTGTACATATTAGCGAGATGCGTTTGTTTTGCGTTCTGAGTTGAAGCGCGTAATTTTAATTTTCTCTAAAAAATTCTCACAAAAATTTTCAAACGTGCTCGAGTGCCATAGATTCGTCATCCCTAGTCTAGACTGTAGAACTAGGAAGTATACATACATATAGTGCTTAGAATTGAAATTCTGGATTCATTCTGTTACAGAAGCTACCACCGGTAGGTGGGTTTAGCTCAATATATGAAAGCGGCGAAAAGCGCTTTGATCATCCGCGCGTCTCGGACTCTCACTTAAAGCCGCGTCTAACCGTGTTAGCAGCACTCCATTTGCAAATTAAAGAGCAGGACTTCCGACCCATTGCATTGCTCATCGCCTTTCTCTAAACGTTTTACCGTAAAATACATCAGCAGCCAAAGGCTTTCGAATGCCTGTTGAGATAGAATTTTACATAAGAACAGAACAACCGGTATACTCTACCAAAGATTGTACTGATCAGCCTAACAGTACAGACACTTTGTCTATCTGCCCAAGTATTTCAGTGTAACATAAGCCCAAAAATTTCCTTGCAGAAGTAAAGTGTAGTTGAAGTGTTTCAGGATGTGCGTGCCGCGTACGTACGTGTTAATTAAATATAGATATGGTCCGGAGGTACTAACGATGGTTCATTATTAGTTTTACGACTTCCCCGACATCATCATGTGTTACTATTCACGATAGTGTACCCGCGTCTCAACCAAAGGTTTTAGTCAGAAAAGGGTGTTTAAAGGAGACCTCACAGTACTACATGCAGACGAATATGAAATGAGTGGAAGAGATGCTAAGTAAGTACATAGGGTACAGGGACAACAAACAAACTGAACCATCTGATGATAGAAGGAAGTTGTGGAAAGATAGAAGGATGTTGAATGTTGGATGATTTGTACGTAGATATGTAGGTAAGTGAAAGGGGTGCTTACACTCAGTCAGTTATTGTATGATACCGCACCTGACAAACAAAGTCTCGCGGGAATGGATGTGTGTTACGGTTACCGTTCGTTAATTAAATTTGAACGGCCTCGGGGGAAACAGTAGAGCTCTTTACTAAATGCGCCCCTCCCCCCCTACCGCACATTTTGCAAAAGCGAACAGTGGATTCGTTCGTTCGTTCGTTCGTTCATTCAGTTCATTGTTGTTTCACCTCGAGCTCGAGGACTTACCACTTACCACACATCGACGAGAAATACAAATATTGTGACTGGTTGTTTGTATGAAACTTTGTTTTTTTTGGCTGTATCCTCTCGGCGCAACATATAGAAACGGCCAAAATTTGATTATTGAATCCAGAAACAAAAATCTATTAAATTAACGACTTGTTACGATTTTCCAGAGTTTATTTCTCCAGTCACTGGTATTATTTAAAGAGTTGCATTTGTAAGGATTTTTCAAAAATTAACATCACAACCAAATGCGCGGTAATAAAAGCGTGTAATGCTTTCCGGTCAATTAAATTTCGGTCGACGGTCGTTTGGATTGTTCGCGTCGTTTTCGATGTTGGAGAGTTGGATGGGTTCTGGAATTTCAGTGGTAAATATGTGTGAGAGTCTGGCCCGAAAGGACATTAACGTCGACGATCGCAAATATTACACTCAAACAGCAACTAATGGTCTAGGACATTTGGAATTTGTGCCCTTGTACCCCAAACTCTAAATATATACAAGTCATGAAAATGACAGGATCGTACTAATGTCCGTAATATTTATCACAAAATACCTAAGTAATTGCAATCAAGTCGTGCCAAGTTATTTATGGAAGTCATAAACATTAATCTAACATTAAACTACAGCGTTAAGTCACTAAGTTTGTGAGTAAGTCCGGATCTGGTTGAAGTTGTTGCATTGTTTAGGCATTCATTTAAAAATGGAAGAAGCACGACAAACACTGAATAAAGACGGGAGCGATTGCTATTTTCATATAAGTACAAGAAATCTAAATATTCGTTTCACAAAAAATGTATAACTGGGTAACTGGCAAGGGTCGGCAGACCGCGACTCGTGTTCAGGATGCGGTTCTTTACAGAGACGTTTGCAGCTCTTCAGACATCAACTCGGACATAATAAAGCTTTCAAAAGCGATGTAAGCTCACCGTCTTCAGACTTGAAAGTCTGCCGACCCCTGAGTTAGTGCCAAAAGATAGCATTCATGATATGAGAGTTATCTGGTTTGACTGGTAAGTATTTTTGATTTTGGACTATGTCCCAAAAGTTAAACACAAAAAGCAACGCTGAAAATTGGGCGCATTTAAAAGTTGTTCCTTTTCTTTTCAGAGTTGACTGATGAAATCTTGGTAATTACTTTAGTATTGTGCTCCAAGTCACAATGCTGCGTCCACGAATAGAAACTTGGCCGCAAATTTTGGGTAAAAGTTAACAAAGAACACATTGTTCCACATGATTCTTCTTACCTTGCATTCTGTGGTCCTACTGATTTAGCTTCATAGGAAGAACTCGCCGTAATGGCATGATCCGGAATTCGTCCCTCTTCCATACCTAGTGCGGCACGACATTCTCCTAAAACAGAAAACAAGAAAGCGAAAATAATTAATATCCAGCATAGTCGTGAAATTATTTTTTGCCAGCGCTTGAAAGCTAGCGCGAGCGTCCTTAAGATTCTTAAGGAATGTTTGTTCTGAGTTTGTAAGGTATAAGAGGATAAGCTGTGTATATCTCTGATGTTGTAAAGACAAAAGGCTCGGAAAGGTCAGACAGAAGATTGCATCAGTTAAAGTCGAAGGAGGAAAGAAACAAGAATAAGGGTGGAACCAAAATAATATTACATTTGGCACAACGTATAACATCGCTCTTTGACTGTATGATAAACGTAAAGTCGAAATTTGCGAGTTGTAAATTCCAGACTTCATTATCATCATCGGCGTTTTCAACACAATCCCCTTTCCCCCTTCGCAGTTTACTCCACATCTACTAAAGGAAATAAATTCTGGCAATTTGTTTCGGCGAGTGATAATTTTATTTCAAGCTTCGTAAAAGCGTAAGTTTTTCCGGCTTCACTTCACAACTTCTAACAACAAACCGAGCGTTTCCACTTCTTCACACAATATATTTTTTATTCCAATTTTGCGCTTTGATCAAATAAGATGCCATTCGAGCACAACCAGAGCGGAAGTAAAGGACGTTAAACCTTTCCAGATATATACACGAGTGACTATAGAGAATCGTTATCTTTAAGTTTTGAAAGTGTTGGGTCTTCTGTAGCCTTTTGGTCTCATTGATGCAGTAGTTCGAGTGGAATTTGTAGCTTTGGTAATGAAAAACGTGACTTGGACCATGTTGAAATCAAGCTGACTCCTTTGGGTGAGAAGTTAACGCTCGCGAAAGTCGATTATGCACGCTAGAAGGAATAGATTAATAGTTTCTACCTAATTCCTTCTTCCAACGGGCCAACAGGCAACCCCCTGAAGGAATAAACTTGATGGTTTTGGTGTCGTATAACAATGATATAAGAAAAGGCAGTGGGACCGTTGATTGTTTTACATCCCTTTAAACTATTAATGTGTTGAGTGTTTTCTTAGAAAGAGAGAGGAGGTCGACGTGAAGCCAAAGAAAAGCATCAAGAGTGCTACAATTGCTGAACATTTCGACATCGGAAGTCTAGTCGGATGCCATTAACTGAACCGAACAGGAGTAATAGTTCCTACTATGTCCTGCATAGAACCCTTGCACCCTCGCACTTGCTCTACACGCGTAAGTAAGTAAATGGGACTTTTAGTAAAAGCAATAGAAAATAGAAATAGCAAAAAGGAAAACGTAAACGCAAAAACACTATATAAGCTAAGGCAACAATTACTCTAAGTCGGGGGGTAGGGGTACAATCATTCTAACACCCCCACCGCTTCACTTGCACACTTCTATTACAATTTCCAACACCTTTTCATCCCTCACGAACTACTACTACATGTATCAGAGGTTACTATCTTTTCGGGGGTGCCCATACATACATATATGAAACATATAATAATAGTCAACCCTTAATTAATTTATTGCGTTTCATTTTCACTTCTCATGCGTATGCCCTGACATCCCTAATACATTGCAGTAAAAGTGACATAAACGGGACGGGGGTTATTTGCTATAGTAAAAGTGAAACACTAAATGCAAAACGGGGGACGGTTGTCATTTAGAATGGGAACTTATGTTCGACGTTAAGTTCGTCACCATCACCGAAAGCATATTGTCCTTTTATATCACCGGAAAAAGGCATGTGTTAGGTACGGAAGGACCAAGTGAGATGCATTTACATGCATTGGCAACTGCGGGAAACGGAAAAAAAACTCATAATCTAATTCTTCCTTGCTGGCTTGTTCCTTTTATAACTTTATCATGACGTTCCCCTTTTACATATAGATCCTACTTGGATGATAACCGACAGTTTTAATATCATTAAAATTGAATGATGCGTTATTAAGACTATTAATATTCATAAAAATCTATCATCAATTTTCATCTCTATACTCAAATATTTCTCGTGAATTTTTCCGACTATGGTTTTAGGTGCGAAAGTAGAATAATCGTTTAAGCGGCCTATACACTTTCAACCTAGTTGTCAGCTTGCGATGTTGAGGACTAGGTTGACCGTCTGTGGGCAGGTTGATGTTGAAATTTAATGTTGGTTTAGATTTTTGGTGGGTGGAGTCTGATGTTGGCGACAAGGTTGAGACATGTGTGGCACGGTTGACGACATGCTTGTAAACAACAGTTGTTTTTTGGGAATTGTGCTGTCAACTTGTAAAAACTTGTGGGAAGACCAAAATAAAACTGATGTTTATCAACTTGATTGACATGTGTGTGGGCAACAACACCAACCTAGCAGAGGCAAGGTTGGTTGACGACTAGGTTGAAAGTGTATGGGCCGCTTTAAAACGGTTAGCCGAATGTAAGATTGTTTATTCCAATGCTCTAACCCTGAGGTCTCCAAACTACGTCCCGCGAGCGCCATCAATCCGGCCCACCGTAGTGGGCCAGGAATGACCCGGTATCAGGCCCGACATAATTTGTTTTGATTTCCGCTCCACAGTGTTGGTATGATGAGCTACTAACTATACTAGGCCTTGGCCCTTGAGACTTAATTGAGGAATCAATGTGGCCCTCGGGCTAAAACGTTTGGAGACTCCTGCTCGAACTTAACCAATTGACCTGCGGAGCGGTGGCGGCTCAAGTCGAGAAAAGCGATCCCAGTCGGAAAGTGACTATACAGTTCTAGTCAGTTATTACAAATATGAAAAATTTCTTGTAATTCAACTTTACATAAAAAAATTTGTTAATTAATAATAATCAAACCAGTTAGTTTACCCTTTTCGTAAACCACAAACTTTCGAAATTATTTTACCAAGGAACTACCTTTTAATAACCACATTATATTCTGAAGTTATTTGCTTAATCTAAGTGAAAAACACAATGTAAATTTTGCTTGCGTAAAGTTAACTGTGAGTTGTTTAATGAAAAATATGAAAGAACAAGTTAGAATAACGCAAAAAAAAACCAGACTGAAAGCGTTCTCAAGTTGAAGAAAATTTTAATTACGTTGAGGAAACTCTAGTTTTCTCCAAGCCTACAATATAACAACCTTTGGTGCTTCACTTTATACCTTTATGCACTAGAATTATTTTCTAAGTATGGAAGTTGCACAAGTGCAAAAATAGTAGGTACAAGTGGCGCAGAAGTTGTTGTTGTTTCTTGTTTCTTGATTTAACTTGCAACTTCTTGCAGTGTTATAATATTATAATATCTTTGCATAGTGTTGTTCTTGTTTAAGGTGCTATAGAGAAAAGGACGACTACAACTAGATAGATGATTTTAAAACACATTTTGTGTCATCTTATTACAAGGGTGTGCGCCACACTTCAACGACGGCCCGTATATAATCTACATAAACTTAAATCACATAAATAAATGAAGAAACTTTAAATTCTTTTCCAATTTTTCTTTTTTTTTTGCTTTTCGGGTTTATATACTGTGAATGTGTTGCATTAAAACTTAACTTATTACTTTGGATATTCGAGTTGAGTCGCTTATTTATTAAGTAATATCGAAATTACTCACATAAGTTACAAACATTCCAGTAAGATGAGATGTGCATGACCTAAATCCGTTTTTCGTAAGTTTGTGTGTGTGTTGGAGAAAATCTTAGAAATCTATGTATAGAAAACTTCCGCAAAGGAGCTTAAGTGCAGAAAACGCAATCAAATGCCGGATTTCGCTGAAAATATATCGTCGAAAACCGAAAAGATTTTGATAAACCGGCATTAACTTCATTCAAGAAAGTAAGTATACTAAATGTTTCCATAAGATGCCAAAAAATATACCTACTGTTGACATTTGCTCGATCAG
>JARJEB010012882.1:0-22191 GCA_030264535.1 Liometoxenus newtonarum | reverse complement strand
TAAGTATTTTAATTGATTGCGAAAGAACTTTCTAAACAAATTCACAAAGTAACGAAACTATTACTTGGTGTAGACTGAACTTCAAATTCATTTTTATTGTTTGTTAACTATCTGAAAATGAAAACTGAAAATTATATAAACAGAAACTTGTCCTGCTTAGGTAATGAAAATGAACAAACCTTAAAAATTAAAACGAAAGGAAACGAAAACTCTAAATGAAAACATTAAAATGTTAAAACCAAGTATAAGAGAATAGTACGATTTTAATGAAATTTGGAAATTTAAAACGAATCCGACTTTCCATATTTTCATATTTCTTCTTCTTTCCATCTATTCGTTCACCTTGTGTTTTATATCTCATGATGTGTCTCAAGTTTTCCATGGTTTGTGCACTTGGTCTTTGCCTTTGGACTTTTGCTTCGACTTGTGTTGGTTATTCGACTTTTGCCCTCCGCACCTTTTTGCTTTTTGACTTCTGACACTTCTCCTTCTTCGCATCGCATGATTTAGTGCTAAAACTTTCAACGTTTACATGTTCCTTCGTCTATATTCCGTTGGTTCCTGTACAATATGCGGGGTTGTGTAATAGCGCTTGGTGTTGAACGTTCTTTTCCCCACTCGTATATCTTATATCTTTTAACATCTCCAAACCGAAAACTGAAAACTGATCCTAGGAAATATACGAATAAGTACACCATGTGAAACGCTTCTTCACATTTAGTTTACTTACTTCTTCTCAATATTTCCACGAATGTATTGTTTTTTGGCGAGTCACCCTTCAGAAGTATACGCGAAAAACCATTTTTAATCGCATTTAAAGAATCAGGATTTTTTAATGAAAATTGAAAATTTTTACTTTTACGATTCCCAAATATCTATAACTTTTTCCAGCCAGTTATCTCGGACAGTTACAAATGTAAAATCGCTTATCGTTCCAAAACAACGAATAACGAACAAACATTGAAGTAAAATCTCGATACTGAGACCCGAGAAGTGAGAAGTTTTAAAGTTTTAAACATTTTTTTTTTTTTTGCATAAAACTCAAGTCATAAATCTGCGTATTGGGAAATATAAAACATTTGTTTTCTTTTTTACATCTTTTTACCCACCCCCACAATTCAAAGAAGTCTCAAAGGATAGCGGCACCAGACTGTAGAAAGAATCTTGTTTTTTGTTTTTGATAAGAATTTTATTTTTTATCTTTTCTAGTTATTTTTTTTTTTACTTTTCGACCATTGGACCGAAGGCGTAACCATAAGTTTCAAATATTTATATACAAAATATTTCATATAAATATCAATTAAACAAGAGAAAGTGAAGTGTTTTACAGTAATTTTCACTTAATTTCTCTTTAACTGTCAAGAGTCGGGAGAGGCATGAAAATCAAGGATGCTTGTGATTTCTGCTCTGTGGGGTGAAAGATAACCGAGTCACGAATTGTGGCGTAAAACGTAAAACAGTGTAAATAACACGGTGAAACTGAAACCGACAATCAGCGGCTGGTCTTTCGTATTAGTATTTGAGTCGTAAAGTTAATTTGATTATATTCTAATTTAGGCAAATTTCATCTCCGCCAGTTTTCACCCATTTATAGAGAGATATAAGTACTACACTCTGGAGAGCTAAACAAGGGTTGCAGAAAATATTTAATATTTCCTAGTTCCAACAATCATCGTTTTTTTGATAGTTAATTTTGTTAGAATGGATTTAAATTTCGAGATTTGATGTTTCGTTGTGTAATTGCATCCGGGTTGCTGTCTTCTGTGCAAACAATTTTGCTTTAGTATTTTCGTTCGTATATACATAGATATATTAAATATGTTGCTATTTTCTAAGTGGAGTAGTGCAGATAGCGGAAATGAGCAGAACCTTTTGCCTTTTGTCGTTGAAGTTAGACAAAACGAATTTGCAAAGATTTAAATTAGGGATGGACTCAGAGCCGAATTTAGGCATGGTCTTTATGGACTGCAGTTAAATCAAAGGGCCCCTTCATACGCGGCCACGTTGAACTTATACAGTTTGAATATTCAAGTATCCAGACTTTCGTTAATTGAATAGGCCCCCAAACAGTGTTAGCCCAGGGCCGCTAAATTTAGCACTTCGGCCCTGTGGATAGTTGTGGGAATGGTACTGTACATACTGCTCATACCCCTGTCGGTTGTATAACTTTGCCTTGCACGACGACGAAGTCATTCAGATTCGAAATGCTACTATTACTGTAAATGTGGCTTTACTTTTATCTGATTATCTGTTTTATTATTGTTCGGTATACATATCTGACTAAGTATACTATAGTCAACACAAAATGCTGAAACAAAAGCAAACTAACTAACAAGTATTGCAATAATATACGGATTTACACATTTTGTATACCTACTACAATTTCAAATTATACTTCTTTAAAATTCATTGTTGTGCGTCGTTTTTCTATTACTATTAATTGTTTTCCATTTATACATATTAAAAAAGCATAATTATGCGGATTTTCTAAATATGCCGCACTGAATCGGGAACTGTCGATGATTGAGGTGTTGAAGTGTATTTCCTTCTCTTTCTGATTTCCTTTTTTTCCCCCTCTTGACATCGTTAGCGATCTAATATCGAAGATTTAAGTTTGAAGCAATAAACGTTGATTATTTGGCGCTTATTATTATATCTGCAGTGTGTTTTCGTGGGAAATTTTCAAGCGAAAACGAAGCATAAGCTAAATGCAGAAAATTGCGAAAATACATAAAAAGTAGAAAGAAAGACGGAAAAACATTGAAAACAGTAAGAAAATCTTGAGAGCGAAAGAGAACACTTGAAAAAACTGCTATTAGTATAATGAATGCCGACGTTTCGTGGTTTGTCGGTTTGTGTAGTGCGCACGAGTATTCCACTTGTATTTCCGTATTAGCCATGCTCTGACAAGCTAAAAATTCTTTGGAAATTTTGGTATACTAAGTCGTTCCCAAAAGTTTATCTTCACATTGCATTTTCATTTATATTTATTTTTGTTAAACACCCGGTATATGGTGTTGGGTACTGTTGGTGGTAAAACGAGTGGCAGTTCGGTGAAGCCCTCCGGGGCCCGAACGATAATTAGCTAACACAGAGAAACCGCCCCCGCCGCATTCACAGCCACAGTTACTGCCGCAGCTGAAACGAAATTACTTACCCTCGAAATACTTAAACCGCGCGTAATCTCGGGATCGTTTTGCGACCGATGCCACTGTCGCTCATCGCTTCATCTTTGTGCATTGAACGCGAGGAAGTCCAGTCGTATCGCAGAAAGTGGAAACGTCTTTAGATCAGTTCAGTTTCATGTAAAGTGGAAAGTGCCGCATAGCGATTTTCCTTTCTACTCGTCGTCGTCGTCGTCGTCGACGTGGTCGTGCTATTTGCTGCTTCTGCTTCAGTGTTCAGTTCAATAGCTGGAATAATAGTTAAGCAACGGATACTGTCCTGATAACTTTCCTCGAGGATTTACATCCTGGCTTATTTCGGCTTAAAACTGCCTTATTCCACGCATATACGTATACACAAAACACATTGAGATTTCGACCGGTTATAATAGATCGGGATGCGAGGATGAGGATGAGGAGCGTCTTATTTACATCGCCATAGTCCTTCGTCGAATCTATGAAAATACGTAGAATGACGGCAAAAGGACATCGTCTGACTAAAGAAGTAGCATACATAATCAATACACCAAGAGTGAATACCTACTTACCTACATTTCATCATTTATACCGAGTGATTTAGATTTTTTTATTGCAACAAAATTTGTTAAAAAATGTTGTGACTATATTCACGTTATTGGTATGATCCACGTTTCGTCATGATGACGTAACGCAACTGATCCGGACTACTGTTACGAATAAAACGTACACTTCTGCACCGCCAAGATCTCAATTGCATTCGTTCGAGTTCGTGTTCTTGTTGTGAACCCAAACGAAAAAAAAACTAACTCGAACGAATACGATTGAAGGTGTTCCATTTGTACACCGTAGTGGTCCTTTTAGAATTCTTTATCGCTTGCCGTTTCTTTAATGTTAAATTGAATTTTAATTTATAAAAGCTAATTACTTATGGTTAATGAGGTGATATTTTATTTGAACATCCAGTATATCATTTTGTTGTTGTTGTGTTGTTGTTGTAGCACGGTTTATTTAGTCAGCTTGTCGCTAGCCGACTAGCCGTTTTCCTCCTTATCGCGTTAAGGCCATCCATGTGTACTAAATACGAATAATCTCATATCCTGAATGAGGATACGCCAGTCATAGCATAGCATATTACGAGGATGCTGAACGGACGGTCCTCTTCATTCCCTCGAGCATCTGCTTTGATAGCTCTCTTTAACATCATTATAAGCATGAACGTACATAACACTATAAGGACCAAGACTTGAGCCTGAAAAAGGATATATAACAGGCAACGGAAGAACACCTAACGATGAGGAAGAAGTTTGAAGTGAATATTACCAAATGTTTTCGGAATTCATAAGCAATAAATTAAATAAAGCAGATTATAATAAATCGTGCAAGAAAACGTTAAATTTTAATAGGGATAACCTAATATCCTTGCAAACTGAATTTGAATTTTCATTAAGATTAATTGGGTTTGAATTACGGAAGAGATTTATTTATAGAAATGAATAATATAAAGTGCATTTGCAATCGACGTGCATGGACTTTTTGAGCTTAACATTTAAAAGTCAATGAAAACATTGAAATTCCCGTAACAATTCCAAGGATTCCCTGTATGCCGGGCACAACTGCACTTTGTATTTATTAAAAAAACACTAATACTTTGTCTTCGTTTAGATTTTCATTTCAGAAAGTGTTTTTACTTTTATTTCTTGATACTTACTATTTCTTCGGACTCCTAAATTGTTGAATCATTATCCTCTTTATTGTTCTGCTTTGAATGTCCTTTCTTTTTATTTTAAGATATTCTAGTAACATCTCAATATCTTTCGACCTTTATCAAAATTTTCGTTATAAAAATGTCTCAATAACTCAAACTTTGACACTTTTTCATATTTAGTTTTTGAATCCTTTTCATCATGAAACGAATTGGTCTCTCGTTGTAGTCCTATTTTTGATCCTCCTTTATTGTATAGTTGTTGAAATGTCCTTTCAAGAGTAAGACCTCCCTACTTTCTGCGGTGAAGTCGAATAAGAATGATTGAAAAGGACGAGGATGAGGACGTATCGGTTACCGACGTCACGGCTTACACTGCATAAGGTTTGAATGGAAAAAAAGGTACGGAAAGTCTGCCTGAAACGTCAATATATGTATATAAAGATGCACAAAGGACATGGGCAACTATCTAGGACTAGGAGTAGGTGGTCTTGTAAACATAAACTCGCATCGACATTTTCTTATTCTCTCATCTATGTTTTCATTTCAACATCATTCTATTCAAATAACATATCAACGACTAACGTTGAGAACAAACGGATATGTTTAGATCGAAGAAAATTTAGATCGAGAGTGATGGCCTGAGTTTACTTTTGATTGGTAACAGAGGATACCGGAACAAACAGGAACGAAAACAATGATTTAAATAAAGACAAGACAAGAAATAAAAGCGGAAACTTTTATTATTATTGGAATATGTGTCGGTGTCAGTTTTATTATTAACAATGATATATACACGATATCGTGTTGCTCATATATAGCCTCAAGGGATGTAATATTTTGTTTTGCTTTGTTTCTTTCCTTGCAAAGCTTTGTTTTCGTTTACGCATTGATATACCGTGATGCTTGTCACTTCTTTATACAATTCCAATTACACACAAGTATAGGATAGATGGAAAGGCAAAATACGACTAAAAGTGTGACTGACAAAAGTATTAATTTACATGCCTGATTTTTGAACAAAAATAAAGTAAAAACGACAAAACTTCTAAAGTTATTTTATGCCAGTGCTTCTCAACCACTGTACCATGGCATTGAAGCATGTTGCGAGATTCTTGAAGTAGTTTAATTGGTTCTACCTTCCTAGTGAGGACCAAGTATATTTTTTTATATTTATTTTATTGTTAGTGTACCGCCACACAGTCAGGATAAAAAGGTTGAGCAGTGATTCTCAACCTTTTTATCCTGACTGTGTGGCGGTACACTAACAATGCGTATTCAAAGAAAATGCAAATGTACTTGCTAAATTTACAACTTTCTTTTTTATTGTACCTATATAGTTCGGACTAATTGCATGAAATTTTATTATTGAGTCATGCAGTTTTGTTCGTCTCGTTCATTTCATTAATGTTAACGTTTGGCGCTGCAGAAGCGTGTTACACTTTAAAATTTGTACAAATTTAGTTTCCATTACGCTGGTAACTTCAATTCTCCAAATGTTGGTACTTTTCACTCGCTTTTCCGTGTTTCCATTACAATATAAACCTGAATGCGCGTATTTCTTGTTTGTATTGCAATATTGTTTCTCTAATTTTCCTACTTATAAAGATTGTAACATCGGAACAGAAATACAGAAACATGTATACATATAGTGGAGTGGAAATGGCGAGTGCTATGGTTGGAGTAGTTGAAACCAGGAGGGAAAGTGGAAACACGCTCGTAGAACCGCAACGTCGGTTCGCTTCCGGTTAGCCTCTGGAGAGTATCACTATACATACAAAACACAACACAACACACAACATTGGAATATTGTAATGGGTCCTACTACTTGTCTCCCAAATGTGTGCGGTGTATGCGAATGTTCGTAACTAATTTGTTAAACAAGCGCGTAACATGTTCGGACGCAACCACCTTGGGTAATTACATTTATATCAAATGCGAAATGCGCGCACTTATAAGCCTCTCCTCTGCTCCACGTTTCGTTTCTGGTCCTTTCAACTTTCGTATTTTGTACATTGTGTTAGAGTTAGAACAACAATAACAACAATAAGAGGAAGAACAAAAGGACCGTGATGATGTTTAAAGTGTTATCTTAAATTACCGCCGATACATTTCGTTAAGTTAAGTTTTATTACGTGTGACTACTATATTTCAGAAATTTGTATGTGAACTACCGTGGAAACGTCTAAATTGTTAAAGTTACTGACACGGTCACAGCACTAATTGTTATCGGATTAGAGAGCAACCCTTTAAATCTTATTTTATTTTCTACGCAGGAAATAGTTGCGTAATTTTCTTATAATTTCTTAAGTTAATTTCCTAAATTGACGTTAGCCTGAAAACATAACTTTCGGTTTTGTAATATCGGAAATGCAAATAATTATCCTGCAAGACAGGATCAGTTAAAAAAGTAAACCACATGTCACAGCAACCTGCCAAATCTACTGAAATTTTACGTTGTAATTCCTGAAAAGGGCAAATTTTCTTTTGGTTTTTTTTATCTTCGTACATAATTTTTCAGTTCTACAAGCTGCAAGCAGCAAGAAGTAAAATAAGAAGACGTCGTCGGTGTCGTAATAAAAATGTACAATACCTCTGCTTTCGTGTTCTTTGTTCGTCCGAACATTTCTCATTTTCATATTTTTTTCAACATCATTACTCATTTGTAATTGCATTAAGAGAGCACAGACGGCTGTTACTTGCTGCTCTTGTAATGTGAAATCCGAAATTTGATAATTGCCACTTCCTGCCCTGCCTGCATTCGCGCGTTACCTCTTCCTACTTTCCATTAAATTCGTAATTCGTATTTCCGGTGGAGGTTTGATGTTTTATTTTTCTTTGGTTGAGACATATAGAAACATTTGGTCCCCAAAATAAGGAGCTAAGACATCTAAACTCTTATGTCAAGCATAACAAGGGATGAAGTGAAAATTGGGATTTATGTGGTCTGCAGATTTTCTGCTCGTGTCGGTAGAACTGGAACGACCACAAGGTTGAGCACATCGTTTGGTTTCTAATTGAATTTATCGTTGACGAATATTTTTCTTCTCCATTCAACTTTCTACTTCTCGTCTTTTCATGATATGAATTCCTTTAATACATAACGGGTTTTTCTTTTTTCTTTTCTTGAAATTCAACCATTTTATTATAATCGTCAAGCATCAAAGTCTCCTTCTTGTAGGTAGGTATATATTTCTGGAGTGTTGCCTATAGGTGCTTGTTCGCTGTTGTTCCCATTTTCGTATATTGTGGTGACAATTGCTTAGCCAGATCACGTTCGGTATTATATAGAGCTGCTTCCTTCACGTCCCATGTAACCTACCTTAGACATGAGTGTACTACATCCCACAACGCACAACAGGAAGGGAGCAATATATTCGATCGTGGTGTACTGGTTCACGTGTTCACATTATCGAGCTAAGCAAACCAACATGATCTGCTGCCTCTCTAAAGAGCCAGTAAGGCAAGGCATGGTTGGGCAGGGACCTTTACTTGTGCTTCCAAATCCAAAAGGATAAAGGAACAGCATCCTTTCATCTTTCCGCATTACAACATTACACGAAACCAATTATGTATAGATCCACCTTTGTGTATTGCCTTTATTACTTATTCCTAACGTCACTTCTACAACACTATCTTGTATTGTGATAATCTTCAACCGGAAGCAGTAGATTAAAGAGGAAAGACAAAAGATATTTCGGAGTTCACACCCTCAGAAACATGAAACTATTATTTAAATGCGGTTTTCATTGTTCACGATTTTCGGTCCAAGTGGATTTTCTTGTTAATAATGATAATTATCAATAATCGAACCCGAAATTGCGTGGTTTTTCCAATGGATGCAATTATTTCAGTAATTCCTGTGAAATTGTAGCAACTTTAATTGAACGTCGTGGAAGCTGTGAAGTTGGTCCATTTCCTGTTGAAAATGTATTTCCTGTATACAATAGTTAAGGTTCCACTACGTGGTCCTTAAATCTTTAAAGTCCATCGCAAACTTTGATCAGAATGAAAATATTAAAACCAATAATTCATTCTTATTTATATGACATCCTAGGCTTCCGTCCTGTCTAAAAATGTCTTATTTATTGGTTTTTATATTTTATCTTTTCAAAAGTTTAAAATTCTTCGTTGTAATGATGTAAGTTTTATGGTTTATTCATCGATGTAACTTGAAGGTTTATTATGTGAGGGCTCTCGTTCATCCACAATTACCTAATTAACGTACTGGCATGGCGCGAAAAGTGCCGCAGGTCCTCGACCGTTGTACGCTCATCGGATCTTAATTAATCCCGCACTCGGTTACCTCATGCACATATAGAAAAAAGCATATAAAAGCAAGCAAAACGTAAATATAAGTAGTGGCATGTGATAGCAGTACCGGTGTAGAACCGCTTAAAGCAAATTAAAATTAAAACCCATCCAACACAAGCTCGGCACTCGTTGAACTGAACTAATCCTCAGCTAATGCAAATTACTTAATCCATGGTTGTAAAATATTAAAACGAATAATTTCGAATTCCACATGTTTTTTTTTCTTTATTATTTCAATCTGACTAAGGTTTTCAGTAGTAGGTACTCACCACCAAGGCGCCAAAGGGATTTTGTTGGCAGCATTTCAAAGGTTTTGCAGGAATTTGTTAAGAAATGTGAAAAGATGCTTTTTTTCTAGAAATTGAAAGTAAAGGTTTCTGACTTCAGGAAATGATGGTAAATATATCGAAAATTCATTGGGTATGGGCTGGATACAGGAGGGTTGCTCGTAAATCTTGATCTTCCGGCACGCAGCACGGTATCGTCAAACAATTACAACTATCAAAAGTGTAATTCATGCGGACCACACGTTCGGGATTTATGTGTGCGTTTCGTTTGCACGTTTTTGTCCGCATGTGTTAGTTGAACATGTGGAACAGTCGATTTGGCGATAGGGTGGAACTAAATCAACGATCTATACAGATTTGTATTTGTGTAAGTGTGTGCGTGTGGGGGGGGTGTATGGGCTTGATCGATAATTTCGGAATTAATGCATCTCGCATCAGCTACGTCCAGAAAATCTCCAATCCATTATCCAGTCAGTAATAATTTTGATTTCGGGACAGTTTTTTCAAAATATAATGCCTAAAAATACCAGGAATATGAACTAATCACAAATTCTAAGTTTTTTCACAATTCAAATGGTTTGATTAGTTAAGCTAGTTTCGTTAAATTCTTTGTTGCTTCAACTAGAAACTCAAAATATTGTAAACGTTGTTAATTCGAATTAACTTCCATTCACATTGGCCATTAGTCCATTCGAATATAGCAATTCGAATAGTATCATCAAATTGATATCGAAAATGAAAAGCAAATTCGCATTTCCAGTGTGTTGCTTCAACGTTCCAACAACGTTCGGAGGAAAATTTGAATAATAATAATATATGGAGTTTCGTAGATACATTGTCTTGTTCTGTGCAGAAACGAATGGAAATATAGAGGAACGAATAGAAGCACCCCGTGAACCTTTACTCTTCTCGCCAGCGTGTTACTGGGGCCTGTTCTGTTTCGGCCGCAGCATTCAAGTTTGTTTTAGTGCAAAGTCTATTTGTCAAAGTCTTGGGCTACGTTTTGATAGGATTCCCGTGCGGTTTGAATTTCGAAATGCATAATAATTCAATGTATATAGACTGGACTCTTCAACGTGTACTCTACTCTTCTCAACCATTCTTGTGCATGGACCATAGTTGACTCGACATGACTATAACTTATAGTTTGTTCTTGTATTCACTGTGGTTCATACAAAATGCCTTATGATAATACCAAATTTGGTTATGATTTGATAGAATTTCAATACCTTCGAATCATAAATAGGTAGCGCTTAAAATAATAAGATTTTTCTACGACCGCTACGGAAAATAGACAAATGCGAACATTATTTTCGAACATTCTTGACGTATCTCCAAAGTGTTACGTCATTAAACTGGTCAATCAAACATGACGAAGTTAGCAACATTAGCCCTTTTTAGACTCACTTAGTTCCAGTTTGACTGTTTCTCCGAATCGTAATACAACCCGTACGCATTTTATTAATTTAATTGGCTTGTTTTCTTTCACTCTATAAAATTATTATATTGTGTGACGAAAAGAAACTGGAAAAGTAAATCGCACAAGGTGAACTTGGCCAGGATGACGTTGACAACCGCCTAGATGCATGCAACCAGATGAGCTCACTTGTTCTATGGGTGGTCCTCACTATATTATTTCAGCTTATTTGTTTTCTTTGATTATTATATTCCGTGGTCGTAGAAAAAAATATAGTATACGTAATATGAGTGGAAAGATGCAATTGCGCACTCGCGGATTATCTACTAAACTCGCCGCTAAGGCTTTCTTGCGCAATAAGCAACTTTTTAATGGTAAATGAAATCAACATATTTCAGGCGCCATCCTTACTTTTCAGTATCAACCTGTATAACTTTCAATTCAAAGCTAAACAAATATTAGAACGTTTTGAAGTTAAAATACAGGATTTTTTTGTTGTAAAGAAATGCTATTGTATTTCTTTACGGAAAAGGCGGTTCAAGTAGTGCAATTGCATTTAATTAAAGTAATTAATGACTGTACGCTCAATTAGTTCTTTTTTCTCTTTCTTTCTTTCTTTCATTTGGCTTCGTATGAAGTCAACTTGCTTTTTGTTTTTCATTGCTGCTTTTATTTCCTGGTGCAAGCGAACAAACCCAAAGGGAACCTATGATTATATTGCCTAGAACTCTTGATACAAAATTTTGTTATACAAGGTCTTCAAGTAAAGTTACTTCATTTTAAAAAACGCGTCAGTGCCAATCTTCTATTGCTTTGTAAATAAGTATATATTTTGTAGCGAATTTTTAATTACTTTTTGAAAATTATTTTCCACCCTTATAGTTTTAATGAAACAGGAAACAAAAGGAAAACTATAAAACGACGTGCACGAGGCAGTTTTCGTTTCGTTTTTTTTTTTAATTTTTTATATTCTTCCTCCACGTTATTTCGGCTTGCGTTTCGTCCTTTTTGCATTCAGCCAGTTTCAAACCAAACGGAACCGAAAACTTTATCGTCGCCAGTAGTCGCCAAGATTAAAGTTGCGCGCAATTATGGCCGCCAATTAGCGTAATTATATAAATATATCAAAGCCGTTTATCAAGAAATAAATCATGCTAACACCTGGCTTAACGAAAATTACTTTCGAAACGTTTTCCTCTTTCCGCAAATGCAAACGCTTGACACAACCAGAGCGTCGCCGATATGAGCTCGAAGTTTGCTCGCCGAATGCAAACAGAAATGGCATGGAACCATAAAGGAACTGAAACTGAAACTGCAAACCGGGAACGAGTAACGAACGGGGAAGCGGTTGCGGTTTCTCCCGATGAATGAATAATCTCACGTTTGAATTTACTTCGCGCGGTTGAACAACTCGTATGTATAGGAAACAACGTGTAATGATATTAAATCGACACCCTATGCTCCTTTGGACTTGAACTTCCACGTTATAAACTTGTATTCTCGTATATTATTATAGGTAAGAAATTAAAATATCCTTTGCAAAAGCTTTACTTATTTTCGAATTAATAGCCGAGCCTTGAGGCAGAAAACTGGAAAAATGCGTAAAATGATTTTATCTTTATTGTTCTGATAAAAAGGTCGGTTAAATTACTATTAGCTAAATTACTAGGTACCGCCAGAACATTTATGGGAAACTATAATATAATTTTCTAATCGCCGACTTACCTACATGAATATCCTTGCCCTCCTAGGGCATTTCATTATTTTCGTTTAACTTTCTTTCTTTCATTTACTATATGATTTACTTATAAATAGTGATTGAATACATGCTTATAGGGATATAATTTAATTATTTAAAGAGAAGAAATAAAATTCGAGTTGACTTTGTTGATTTTATGCGATCGTTGAACAAAACCACATTTTTGAAGTTTTATGATGGTTGTTATGAATTATATTGCAATTTTATGTCTTACCTCACTGAGGGTGAGGACTGAGGACGAACTTATGTTGCTCCTTCAGTCCGTCTTTCACATACACGTACATAAGTGCCTGAGAGTACACTTTTAGTCTCTCGTCCACTGACTATGGAACTTACATTTGTATAGATTTATTGATCCGCGTTGGCACAGCGGTTGAAGCAAGACAGGACACTCTCTTGGGCTTCCTACAAGCTCCCTAAATTACTGGCAAGGAAGTTTAATAATTTACGAACGTGTAGTTCTATTTTCTATTTGTCTAGGTACATTGTCCAACACCTATTGTTTGATAAAATAATAGTTGTTCTTTTTGTTTTAAATCCTGGATGACCAATCGACAGAAAAATATAAATTGTTTGTTTTTTTCATAAAATACCCTTGAACTTGTTCTGATTGTTGGTTTTCTGATTTTTTTAAGTAAACCTAATTTTAGAAAATAAATAATAATTACTGATTTAATTATAATTTATGCATAAAAGTTGATTATATTGTATGGAAACGTTTCATTTCATTTTGTGAAAATTGTTGGGATTCGCGATCTAGGGATGAAATACAAAGTGTCGAAATGTTTGTGGGAAATAATGAATCCTTCGTGGATAGCTGTTAGGCCGCTAGGAGATGGGAATGAGATCGGTAAATAAATCATTCAAACATTCGCATCGACTCGATTAGAATTCACACGCCCGTCGTCAAAATCCTCGCATACACATCAACCATATATTTACATTCCGCACGTGATTTACTTTTTAATTGGAACGCGTTCCATTCCCTATTACGAAACGATTCGCTATTCCCCATCCACACACACACACACACACACACACACACACACACACACACACACACACACACACACACACACACACACACACACACACACACACACACACCACACACACACACCACACACACACACATACCACACACACACACACACACACACACACACACGCGCGCGCGCGCGCACATACACACAGTTAACAGTCACTCTCAATATTAACAATCGGTTATTGCTGTTTTTTCAAACGTTTCCCATCAGTTTTCAAACAAGTTTCCATCGGTCGATGATCAATGAGTATTTGGGTTGTCGAATTGTCAAAAAAGTTAATAATTTTCATTTTCATGGTCAAATACTAAAAAGTTTCACAGTTTTTTTTTTCACTCTTCATTACTATGCGTTAAAATTGTGGATCACCTTTATACAACCCTTTAGTTTCCCAAGCACTATTCCTCGCTTCGTCTGGAAGTGCTGGTACCTACAAGCTGTTCGTTGAGTTCGTGCACGAAAAGGTTCGAAAACTTGATGCACAACAAACGCGCGCCGTACGCTAAACACGAGATTAAAACTTTCAACTTCCTTTATAGTTACGTTACGCCTTACGCTTCGTGCTTGTGTAAGTGCTTATGCACAAGCCTGTAAGGTTGACTCCTGCATCTAACTTCTAACTCTATCGTCCCTATTCTTTCCTGTTTGTTTCTCAACGTTGGTATCTGATGATATCGCTTGGTAGGCTGCGGAGTTCGTGATCTTCGAACAGGCGACTTTTCAGTCTCCTTGTCCTTTACTCTTACCTTACATTTCAATGTAATTTGCTAGAGATGTTTGTTTCGACTTCGTAAAATGGCAAACACCTTTAAATACGTGTTTGCCACATTTTGAGTGGAACTGAGTTGGGTTGGGTGAAGGTGTAAACCGTCGGTTGTAATCCAAAGCTTCTATAATTCCAAAGAAGGATATTCAAGTAGGACTAGTACCTATATATATATATTTACAGATATTAATCAGCTCACGTTCTCACGTACTTTATGCTTTACTTTTGAGCTACGACAAAGGCAAAGGATGATTTTACTTCGTATTCGTTCGTCGTGTGAATAACATGATTACGTGTCTTACTTAAAGGCTAATTAAACTTTAAATCACGAATTTAAGTTAATATCTTAATACCTAAGGTTAATAACTTAATATAAAATCAACAAATGATAAAATTACTAATGAACCTTCTTAAAAATCCATAAATAGAAAAGAAAAAGCAACCATTTGAATTTTATGGTCTATATTAATTTCTGGAACTTTAGATCGTAAAACTGATATTGAGGCAACCACTGCATGACCAAATAGCTAGACAAATTAATATGCCGTGGCCAAAATTAATTGAACCATAAATGTTCGAGTTTCTAAATTACAGTTGCCCCGGGGTGTTTGCAGGATGTTTGGGTATCTCGGGGACTTAGTTTTTAATTGACCCCGGGCCCGGAACAGTCAAGACCGGGACACTTCTTGTTCGTGCGTCGTCTATGTCCTATTTCAGAGTTAGGAACATTATTCGACATGCGTTTCAATTTGAATCGGCACGAATTATTCATTAGCTCATTTATGGTGATAAATTGATGTTAATTAATTTAAACGAATACAACGAAATGAAGGAACGAATGAACGAACAAACAAATCGAAAACGACATCTTGATTCACAATATTTTCATGAACCAATCCAACTATTACTCGACCACATTATCAATTATAAATACTCGTGACTATCTCGATGAATAGTATAGGCCATTTAAGTATTTATTGCTTTATGGCTTTTCGGCGTTTCATTCGTCCTTATGCTTTTTCGTTGTCAGCTGCCAATGTGGTGACATGTACGGTTTACTCGAAATGCCAGAACTTATAGGTACAATTCATTAATGTACAACTGCGGAAAGCGAAATATTTACTTCGATTTTTTAGTAAACTGGATGTCCGTTTGTATGGGGTGAGTTTCAAGTCCTTGGGACATATATAAGGTGCACGTTTAACTTTATATAAGGACACGCAAAGCCTGATAGCTTTCTCATCTTCTACCCTATCTGACTGAATATCCTTGCTTCTCCCGACGGAAGAAGGTTTCATGCATATTCCAGAACTTCATTTGACTCCATAATCTCGGTCTAAGACACTGTGTGTTCCTATGTAATTCCACACAACACCAAACACTCTAGATTCTAGATCTAGACAGTACAATTTTAAGAAAAGGACATAATAAACCAAATGATTTTACCGACATTTTATATAAATTTTAAATTACTTTCTGAAATTTGCGAAATTTGTTTGATCATATTTAATAACTTTATATTAAACTAATTGGTACTATGGATCTGAATTTTATATAAATAAATAATTCATTAGGCACTATAGCCCTTGTGCTGTAAATTATTTAATGACTATAGAACTAGGGGTGACTAATTAAACTTGTTTTAATCTAAATTTTATGAAAATACCGACCTCGAAAACTGAGTTATTTCAGACTGAAGTGAAATGTTATAATGTCTTGATTCATACTTGATGGACCGATGCATGTAACATGCAAATTTTACCATCAACTACCAACAACAACCAGTAACAATTTATATAATTAGGTGGTTCATACGTTGTTATTTTATTTCGATGAATAAAGTGGAATTCAAAATGTTAATACATCATTAATATGTATTTAAGGATAATCATGGCCTTGGCATGCCATAGCATGAAAGCATATTGCGTTTCAAAAATCGAAATTTTCGGATAATCCTAGAACTAGAACTAATATATGCACTTTTTTTTTACATAAATCAGTAAATCACCATTAACATCGCAATTTTCATTTCTCATGACTTTGACCAGCAACCAATATCGAAGACTAATCTGCAAAACGTCAAAATAACGCACTCGTTTGATAAATTATGATGTGCCATATGCAATATACTCACAAATATCATATCACTGTGACTTATCAAATATTAAACAACATTTTTCATAAATATTCATATTCTTTGTATATTTGAAACTTTTGAGTGTGTGCATCATCGGCACAATTTTGTGTTGCATTTACGGATAGTTTAGTTTATCGTTAATTGATCAGAACGAGCATCCATGAACAGTTGGTATTTGTTGGATAAATATTGAAACCGTGTACAAATCTACATATTATTACGTACCACCAGGGACGGACTGGGTCTTGCAATCGGCCCGGGAAAATTTGTGTAAGCGGCCTCACGATCGCATAGACCAAAAAAAAAGATCAAGTGATCCAGAAAAAAGGTCTCAAATCTCAAAAAATCGATAACCAAAAAAAAAAACGATCTCAAATCTCAAAAAATCGAGGAGATCAAGTAACTAAAAAATTTCAACATTTTTTATGCCATCGGGCCCGGCGGCCCTTATAATCCAGCCTAGCGGCCTACGACCTTGCGCCCTCTCGGGAAATTCCCGAATGCTCTTATGGCCAGTCCGTCCCTGCGTACCACCTATCACAAACCATATCAGACCATTTCAAACTGACTTACCTATATACCATACCTACCTATCAAAACATATCGAACCGTTCAATGGTATGGTGGAGTTTTGTCTATTTTATATTCTACATACTGTAGGTATATGTTTCATTTTTTATAATACATTTTTTATAATCACAAGATGCAAACTTTGCCATTGACAATGCTCAATTTCACTTACAATGGACCGTGGGTAACTTCCAACACCAACGGCGATTTATTTGTATATTTTTGATACATTTTGCTACCGCACTTTGTATATTTGTTAATATGTCGGTGTTAATGTATCGTTTCATTTAAGTATGTCACTGATATGTGTTAGTATGTGGTGCATAGGATCGGCTTTGATTGAAATTTATGACCGATACGCGTTACTTTGCGTTTCGGACGACTATCTACACTGACGTGTTTGCAATGTATCAAATTGGCTTCCACTATATGCCGTTATCTGAAGTTGCTAACTGATAACACTCTAATTGACACAAGACAAATCTATTTATGATTTACTCCGTTATGATGTATCCATACCTACATGTATATTATCTCAGTAGCAACTTACCCGAAGTCAAATCCTAAAGTCAATAGAAAATCATTTTCCATTGACAAACGATCACATCCTATTCAATTAGAGTGGTTGCCTTTCATACACATTTATAACAATTTATCGAATGTATGGAGTATCAAATTTTAATGGTGAAAATACATTCTATGATACCTATATCTACGTATACCAACCCATAATAAGCTATTGTAAAATTGCACGAACGAAGTGAAGTTTCGGATTGACCTTATAGTAATAACGTCCTAATATACTCTTAATAATAACGTCTTCTCATAATGTCATAATCGCATTATAGTCGTATCTCGATGTCGTATCGTTTCGCTAATAACGTTCAAAAACCTATAATACTCCAGCAGGTTGCGCATTTTATATCGGTTTACTTCTTTTTCACCATCAGGGCCCGGCAAAGGAGATTTAAAGGATAGTTTTATGGACAGAATGATATACTCTTTTATTAAGGATCTTAATAATCTCCACCATTCGACCAGAAACCTATAACTAGGTATTATTATTTATTTTCTTACAAAAAATTGATGAAAAATAAGACATAAAGTCAAGGAGAAAAGTAATTATAGCAGAGGGCAAAAAGCCAAAAAAAATATTACTAGTAGTAGTACAAAAAGGATTTTTTTTCATAAAAAGAATGAAAATTATTACTAATATTATTATAGGTTTATTGATAATTTTAATCAGCTTATTGGAAACGATTTTTTATTATCAGCCTATCAGTCAAGTTAAGAAGATTTTCTTCTTATATAATATTTATATACTTATAGTCCTTCTCCACTCCTTAAATCCAATAATGGATTATTTCAGCACAACAATAATGTTTATTTTTACATTTGGTTTAAATTTGGCAAATTTGATAGGGTTCGTTATCATATGCAATGACAATACTTTAATTATAATCCTTGTAGCATGCTTTGGTTTTGGTAAATTTTAGTTTCCATCAATGACAAATTCTATTTTCGTCCCCATATCCATCCACTTCATTCGACAGTTTCACGTCGTGTGCGAAAACAGTTGCATTCACATTGCACCTACACACTTTCGATAACAATTTCGTTTTTTTTTTTTGATATTTCCATGAACAGATACTGCTGGCATCAATAATTTCAGATGCATAATATGCGCAATAAACAATATTAATCTACAACATTATTTATTATTATTATTGTTAATACTTATGTGATATTCATATTCGCTTAGTTCCTTTGTTTAATTTTCATGTGATTTTTGTTAATTTGTATATTTTGCTGTTTACCCTGTATACGTGGTTTTGCCATTGAATTGGAAAATATGGTGCCAATAATACTGTCAACGGCGCATTTGCGTTGATTTCGAAATGCATAAATATCAAACCGGCAAATGCAAAACATTACGGTTTTTGTTTTTTTTTTTTTGGTTTTTAAACTCGCCGGTTGTAGATACTCACAAAAAATATAAATCCCCGAAAAACTAAAACTATTGTTAAAACGCAATGGCAAAATGTACGTCCTCTAATAGAATTTGTGAAAATGTTGAAACCTATTCATTGTCTATTTTCTATTTCCATTGAACTTGTGAGAATAATGAATGCATCCTTTGATACATCCAAAAAATATTATTTTTATAATAGATTTAGAATAGATATTTTGATTTATTTTATATATTTCTGGCGCTTAAAACTATTCAAGAAATTTTCATTTTTTTTTTCGTCCTTTTATGTTTTCTCGCTTAATTTTTGTTTGTAGATTTGCTTATGCTTGCTGATTTTATAAAAATATTAGTAAAAATCACAGGAAACTGGATACCTATGTGCTAATACGCGAAAAGAGGAAAAGGATAACCAGGATAAAAATTAAAACATAGCACTAACAGTAATAATGAAAGAGTTAAAGTAAAATAACATGGAGATTTGTATTTTTTAGATGTAGAATTAATTGGGTAGTATTTTGGTTAAAATTGTACTTTTTACTATTTTTTCTATTACCAGTTTTTCTTTTACACGCAGTCTTTTGTTTTAACTCTTCCGCTTTTGTATACTCGACCATTTAAACTCTTATATATTTTGTTAAAATAAATATATTTTTTTGTTGAAAAGGCTTCAAAGCAAAAACGCAAAAACGAACAAAAGGCAAATGAAAAACTTACAGGATAAATTAGTTATATACATTAAATTGTGCGGCAAAAGTTCATTTCCATGCTGGAAAATGGAAATGACATTTTTGTTTAATTTGGTTTCCTCGTAATCTTTATTAAATAATATTTTCCGTTACATGACATTTTGATCTTACCCAAATATCTTTATTTGAACGTTGAGTCAATAAAATTTAATGTTTTATAAAATCTTGAAAGCCGGTCTGCAATTTTTTTAATATGACGACACTTGAAAGTTAGTTTCTTCTACAGTTCCAGTTCATCTGTAGATATCTTTGACTTTTTCTTACTTTTCGTGCTCCTTATCATTTTTTTTTTTTGCTTTTGACTTTTTCATTTTATATGAGCAAACTATGTGCCATTATGTGAGTGTAAGCTGTGCTTGCGTGCTTTCGGTGCACTTCACGACTTCATAATATCGAAAACTTTTATTCATCTTCAAGGAAGTAACTAGAAACTATGGAAAAACAAAGAGATGATGAAAAAAAGAATGTAAGAAAAAGACGGAAAGTATGAAAGTACTCTTGGCATGCAATACTTACATACAAAATTCGTTTTTCTATACCAAGTGTCACAGTAAATAAATTTACTAAACTGAAAAAGTTATGATTCATTCAACTAATAAGTGTAACTAATATTATTACAGGTATGATAAGTTATTGCAAATGTGTTGCAACATTAGTCAATTAACATTGAACGTGCAAACGTCAGCATTGTGCACCAACATTTCATCCAATCTATCTTCAACACTATGTTTCTATGTCACTGACTGCATTGTTAGACTCTGTACAATTTCATACAGAGTGTTTCAGTGAATTATTTTCGCATAGGTAATTAGCTACTTTATAAATAACACGATGACAACAAAAAAAATCTAGAACTTTGATGATAAAGTTGTATAATTAAAAATTATTCTGGTGTGTGGGTTTTTTGATTATTAATAAAATAATATTTAGTGTTGTTTGAGTTGGTCACTTTCTTAGTGCCGTTACTTGAAATTTTTATGATATTATATGCCTTAAGGTGCATTTACAATTTCGGAGTCCTCGCGTCAAGCTCCTGATTGGTTGAGACTTGGGCAGCATTTGCAGACTTGGGCAGCAGTTTTCATGAAAACTTTCTAGGGTTTTTCTCTATCAGAATTTATGTTGATACATATTTTGGGATAATTGTGAATAATTATCATAAAATAAGTTTTCATAAGAATCATACTACGTCATAACCTGAGTCATAACCTAAAGATTTTATTCCCCCTTCCATATTAGAAAACTCAATTTCTCTTCGCACAAGTTCAACACGATTGAACATACGCACGCTACTGCAATTTTTTAATTACTCAACCAATCAGAATTTGGACGCTCTTCTCAATTTCAATTCCGCAATTGTAAGTGCACCTTTATGCCAGTTTACCTTCTCTTCTGTTCTACTTATCCTGACATAGTTTTGACAAAAAATAATATTTTAAAATTGCATATTTAATATAAATTAACAATTATTTACAGTTTGAACAAACACTTAGTATAAATTAGTTAGAGTTAGACATGGAGTGGGGGTCACTGCCACAGTGAGAATTAGGTATAGGCATGGCACAGAGAGACGATTCGTAGACGCTGGGGCTGGAAGACCGCCACACACAAGCTATAGCCGAGCTACTAATTATTGTGCTTAACCGCTGAGACTAATAAATCACTGGGAAATGCGAACGCATCCCTCAAACATCTATTTTCTCTTCCTCCTTCTAGAATCTAGAATCCTTGCTATATGTCCTTGCATATTAGCCATGCCTGAGCCAGCACTATATTGAAACAATTCTAATGTCGAAATATTCGGCGAATGTTCGGCGAACGGAGTATAGATAGAAGTTCGCCGAACACATTCAGTAGGTGCTTCTACCACAAAAGCGCGAAATTTGAATTGATTGTTGCTATTGGTAAGCTTGTTACACGCAGCTCGTATTTCATATATTTTTCAGACAGGTACATGTCAAATTTGAAGTTTGTGCTTGCATCTTGATTATTAACGACTTCATTTCATATTTTTGAATTCTCCCGCGCAATCAAGGCGCTTCTTAGTCATGTCCTTAGTGCGGGTCGAATTCTAATAAGCTAATTAATTTTTTCTTCAGTATGTAAACCAATTTGTGTTCGTTTTTTATGAATGTCTAAAATCTTATGAATTTTCAATTCGTTTCAAACTTGGTGGTTTATATCAAATGCATATTAATAAATACAAGACGGCATATGCATATAGTTATATTTACACGATTACGGCTCGTGGAAATAAACAATATTTATTTAAATCTTTACTTTGATTACAATTTCTTTGTGCTTAGAATTAGTACTATTGTATGCTTAGAGCTTA
>JARJEB010012876.1:0-10970 GCA_030264535.1 Liometoxenus newtonarum | reverse complement strand
AAAAGTAGGTGTGTCATAAATTCAATTATGGATCTCAATCCTGCTGTTTCTCCAAGTCATTTTTCGGCTGAAGATAAAGAGCGTGTTCTAAATATTTTCAAGACTTATTCCATGAGCAACCCAGAAACCTTGAAAACACAAAGTATTATTTATAACAATAACAAATTTGAAATTTGGCGTCATTATTAATTTGTATAGTGTAAAACTGGCCGATGCGCTTTTCATACTGCTCATGCATAATTGTGTGAGGCGTGGCCTAACTCTCTGTGTTAGTGAAACAGATTACATAATATTTAAATTTTGATTACATTTCAATTTCGAATATTTGGCATTGAAATGAAATTTTCCACATACTATTTTCCAAAAGATACTTTTCACATGTTTCCAAGTTAATCGTGCTGGTACTTTGATCAGACTCAATTTGGCAAACACTACCAATTTTAACGAGAACATTATTATTCTTGTGGTTTCTAATATGTATCTCGTATCGATATTTTTCAGCAATAGTTTTCTTATGACAACTCAGTAGTTTGACATTGAAACTTAACATTTTACTGGTAATACTAAATTCAAAAGTAAATTCAAAAGTAAAATGTTTATACTTAATAAGCCCACTGAAATTTGAATTTTTCTCAATAGTGTAAATAAATTTATAAAAATTATGATGTGCATTGTGATTATCAATCATATGACCAACTAATCTGTGTTTTAAATACCATATACAACATTTGCCGCAAAATATCTCACAATATTCACAATTCCACTGATAATCATCCAATACATCCGGTTTAGCCACATACAAACAACCACGATGCGAATGTTGGCAGGAAAAATAACAATTTGAGAAAACACGTTTAAGATTTACTTCTACTTCTACTGAATCTCTACATAGTGGGCACAGAGTAATTTTAGGTTTGCAGTATTTACATACGCTATGCCCATTTTTACATTGATAAAATTTGGTTCTTAAAGACTGAAAACAAATTGGACAATTTTCAATAGCACCTATTATATTTTCACTCCTATCTAAATTTATTATTACTTTAATATTTCCTTCTTTCGATGCAAAACTAAGTTTTGTTTTTGAGACTTCGTCACATTTGTCAAAAATTTGTTTCATTTGACAAACTTTAGCATTCATTGTCATGATCGTATCTCCATTTTCGTATTCAATTGGAACGCTTGGAATTAAAGGAACACTATCAATAGCTTGTAGTCTAACAGAAAATGTTAACATTTCGTCAAGCAGTTTAACCAAGATAATAAATAAGTTGTTTTTGCAGTTTAGAATGAACAATTTACTACCAACAAGGGGCATTTCTATCTTTAATGTCGCACTGTTTTCTTTAATATTCATTAAGGTTACCTCATCAGAATGTTTTTCAAGTAAATGGCTTCCAATATTTAGTTCTTGTAAACCTTCGTCATCACAAAATAAACATTGAAATGGAATAAATAAACAAACTTTTAAGTGTTCGATTAGTTTCGATGCAATTCCGATGAAATCACAATATTTGCAAGGATATTTGAAGTTTTCAAGTAAAACTTTTAGCAAATGATTATTGCTTATAACTTCTGCGGCCCCTCCATGTATACCACCATCTCCATCACGGGCTGAACACTTTTCACAGTAATTTCGTCCATCTGGTTTTTGGTAAATCGAGATAAGCAACCAATTTTCGCAGCTCGCACATAATAAATGGTCGCGTTCTAGGTTGGTCGTATTCAACATATTGAAGTGTTTAATTTTTAATTCCATTCTGCAAATGAAAAATTAATTAACTAATCATTTTGTGGTAGTAAGAGAATTCTGAATTTGCTGAACGCTTTACAGAGTTTCACCTAAGCCGACTCAAACTCTGTCTGGAGAAAGAAAACCGACTATTATTGCTTAACTCAAGTGAAGAATAAATAATACTAACCTTTTGTATTTGTAATTAAGTTGTAAGTTTCTAAAATTTTAGAACTTGGACTCTTTAACCAAACAAACAACAAAAATATGAAAACGCGTATATGGGTCTGGTGCTGGTCTGGTCAAGAGGTAGATAGAAATGAGTAGTTCCCCTTCCCGAACGAATTGATAAAACGTAAACGAACGATTCTTTCGTGTGAACTAGTTCAGAAAATTTGAACGAACTAGTTCGCTTCACCTCAACCCTCACAAAGCACCTGTGAGCACGTGCCGCGTAGCGGCGAGTGATTCGGAACAGGTGAACATACTGACCCACCCAAACATGAGAGATTATAAGTGTTGGGACTTTGTGAGAGAGAGAGGTGTAGGCGTGTGGTCGGGTCAGAGAGCACTTGGCTTGTTTTTCAAGGTCAACTGTCCTACCGTTCAGAATTTCCAATCGAAAGCTCTTCGGGTTTAGACCATACATTTAGACGTTTTGAGCTTTATTTTGAGTGCTACTTTCGAGTTGGAAAAAGCAAAACTCAGGAGCGAGTTCAGAATGAGTTGCCGGTTGGCATGCATAAAGAACATTATACACGCGCGCAGCAGAGCGGACGCGTGTCGAATGCTCTTGATGTATGCCAACCGGCAGCAGGAATCATTTTTAAAGGACCTTGACCAATACAATTTGTACGCTTTGAGTTTGTAAATAAATACTACTACTATAGAGAATTGTTTTTTTTTGTAAAAAAGTTAAAATATAATTAAATGTATTATTTAATATAAAATAAAAATAATAAATTACGTTAATAAAAATAATAATTAATGAGAAAATTGCATTAAATGCACACAAACAATTGATAATATAAAAAATATACACTAATATACATCTTAAATGTAATAATTAACCATTGTTAATAGCACAATATTGTTTTGTTGAAACAATTAAAAATTACAGGATTGTAATTAACAATATCTTTTGGGTATTATGTATAATATATGCATAAGTTATTTGTCCTACCTAAAACATTTTCTTTCTATACATAAACTTAATGAACTACCAATTAAAATGGTTTTCATGTTGTTTTACATTTTTTCGCATTAAATAAATAATTAAATTAGAACGTATACAAAGTGTGACAACTTCTTTTCCAATACGACAACACAAATTTATCGTCGTTCATATTTATTCGAAATAATAAAGCGTTCGTTGGACTTGTTAATTCAATAATAGTTCAGTCCCTAAACAATTCAAAGCCGAATAAAATCAAGCAATCCAGAATTGAATCGGTTGTGAATTATGTTGGAACAAACCTAATAACAATAATTTATAATATCCGTGTTAATAAGTTAGTTATAATTTATAAATATCAAGGTATTTAAGAATATTTAAAATGCAAAAGCTTCAAAATTATTTTTATAAACGTTTAAAAGTGTCAACGTGCAAAAATCTGTTTCTGTCCCGTATGAGAAATGCCCATTTTTGATGGCTGAGCAACTCAACAAATAAAATTTCCTATTTACAAATACAACAAATATGTATAATACAAAAATATGTTTCGTTTTCCTTCCTTTTCCTCTTATTGCTTTGTGTTTCATTTATTAATATAGCTTTTATTTTTTAATCATTTGTTTGATTGTGTATTTGATTTATGTAAAGATTATGACAAATCCTGATTTGCCATTTTATTTAGAACACTGTTATTTTCTTAACTAATTACTTGGTATAGTAAAGTAACAGAAATCTAAATAAAATAAAAAAACAAGATGCGTAATCGGAATCAATTCATAAAAACTTGAATATGAAAGCAGAGATACACATGTAGCTGTCATGTGCGTTCACATATACATTTTGGAATGCGGTTTGCAGCCCCCTATCGTAAAATCAAATGCCATTTAACAGATACACGTGCAAGGAGCTACAGGGATGTGTATCTCTGTTTTTAACGATAATTCATGGTATTGCATATACAGTGTGTTCTACAAAAAGAGTTGAATAACCACTACTAATTAGGTGGTTACAACTGGTTTTATTTCTCCCCATTGGTAGATTAACCTTATTTCACGAAAAACGACTACTTTAGAGTTTTGTTATATTTTTCGTTTAATTAAAACAGGTTGCGCTCGGAGTTCACAGGACGTCAAATCAAGTGCCCCCATGATGTGCAGTATTAAAGCATATAAATATGGAGAGAGCATAGCCTATTTGCCTCAATGTTAGCTTTTTAAGACGACTGAAAGGCAAAAAATGTTGTTCTTAAGTTTTCAAATCTGATATGGCGCAAGCGCACAGCTCAGGTGGAACACCTCTTATTAACGCTTGCGCAATATCAGATTTTAAAACCTAAAAACAACATTTTTTGCCTTTCAGTCGGCTTAAACGCTCTAACTGTGCAGTAAAGGGAGTCATTTTGACGTTTGACGTTTATTCGTGAATTGTCAAATTGACAATTGAGGTATTTGTACGCATTGTTTTATTAATCAAAATAGCGGCTCATTTTTGACCATACAAAAATTGGAATCGCACTCGTCCAAGTGCGGTCTATATATTTTCATCCTATGTCAACTCTATAAGTAGAACACAGAGTATCCTGTTTGAATTTGCAACTTCTAGAATAACAAGAAAACTCGTAATATTTTCCTAGCAGACATAACTTATAATATTAATATAGATATTTGTACTTTTTGTTTTTTAAATCAATATATCAATAATTTAACTTTAACTAATTATTGTGTTTTTTGATTGTACGATCAAGTGTGAATTCACCAATGAGCAAACTGATCCGGATGTTAAATGTTTTAACAAAGTAACATCAGTCATTTTTTAATGGTTTTTACGATTTTAGCGAAATGGTACATGTAGATAAGTCGAATTTAGAATTTTAGTAGTTTTTTTTTTAGTTTTTGTTTTGTTTAGTAAATATATATGTATATAGAGATTAAAATGGTGTTTCGTTTGCTTATAATAATCCACAGTCTTATATGGAAAATATTAATATTGTTTTTTTACAATTTTCTAATTGGTTTACTGCTTATTCGAATAGTTAAAACTTCATTAACTGTTACAAGTCGTCTCTTCTCGTTCGCATAAATGAATCCAAATTCATTCGTGATGCCTGTAGGTAATTGTCATCTCCTATTGGTGCAGCTCTAGAACAATCATTTATTTGTACAGCTAAGCATTATTTAAATTGTAAAGTTTTATGCAACTTAAACAGAAATTCAATGCAACCAACGGCACAGTTTGACGGAGTCAAGGAATAATGGGTGCATTCAGCAAAGTACGCTTGCAGTGCGGTAGACAGTGTTGCCGTGTCTCGTAGTCAAAATGTACTGAATTTACCTCAGAATTTGCTCAACATGTACTGAAAGTGAGGAGGTAGGGGTAGATTTCAAATTTGGGAGCTAACAATTTGAAAAACTATTTTTTAAATATTTTTTGTGGTTCCTCTTTTATAAGCAGCAAAAAATAAAATCTTATGCATGGTTCATGATTGACACAACATAGACATGACATAGACATAGAGCATAACCTGCAAAATGCTATACTACGGTTATGTAATTTCACGTGTCAGCTGATTTATGCTGTCAAAGTGCCAACCAGACCGACCATTAGGCACCGCTGTTTTTGGAGTTATTAGCCAAAAAGATTGATTAATTTTATAGTTATCTTTTTCGCATACTACCTTAAAAACGTTGCCAGATATCGTTTGGATGCCACTTTGACATAGTTCCGAACTGGCTAAAACATTTTGTACGTTTCTACTTTGCAGGTTATGTTCTATGTCTATGTTATGAAATCATAAACCATGCTTGAGGAATGTGTACTGAATATTAAGTACTAAAGTACGGAAAACTGAAAAATGTACTGAAACGGCAACACTGGTGATAGATTAAAAAAATCGTTGAGCGCCGTGACGTAATCAAGGAAAATAGCATCTAGCCGATTCGTAACATCTCGTTGGACTTCGTAAAAATTCGAATGTTAATTTTTCCGCAAATTGAGCTCGATTGTGTACGAAATGCTACGAATCATTACGATATCGACCAAATGAACAATTTTGTACATTTTCCAATGAGGTGAACCACCCTTGACTACTGTAAAGGAAAAACTGACAGCTGTCAATCGTTAATAAACAATTACGCGAGAGGAATCACGCGATTTGACTTACTTGCTGCCGTATTTAGTATCCCGAACCAATGTCCGTTGATAACTGCGATGTCTTTGTTCAATAGTACAAGCAACCTCATGTAGTTGCTTAATGGTGTTGACACAACCATTCACATCTTCGGCGATGAACGAAATGTTGCCTTGCATCGATTCATTATACACTCTACACATACTCTGCAGGTTCTCAAGTCTGCCGTAATGCATTATCACCAGCGAATGCATTCGCTGCAAGTCTCTTTCCGGATCGAGCGTCATATGTAAATTATTGCTTTCTTTCACTGACACTGCTGAGCATCCTTCACCCGTTATAATTGCAGAATTACAGCTAAAAAAAAACAATCGAAATATTTATTAATAGTTTTTGATGTAAACTCGGTTCGGTAAATTTCTTCAATTACCATAACCATTGTCCATCGATAAAGGCACACGGATGATACCGTTCTAATCTGTTGCTGTTAGTTTGAACGATTTTCGTTAACAAATCGATCCATTCTTTCGCCTCAACACAATTCGGCGCCTGAACGTACAGTACGCGTTCGCGTTGTAGTATTTGAAACATGTTTTGCATCTTAAAGGAACGCTCGTGCAGTCGTTCCACGGCCAGAATATTCGACAACGGTATTTTCCACAAGGGATCACGTCCTTTGTTCTTTGCGTAGCTTAAATCGTGCGTTGTTAATTTGAAGTAGCGCTGTTTGAAGTTTTTTCGGCCGAAGCGTTTTCTGCCTTGTGCGCGTTTTATCATTATTCTGCAAACAACAAAATCCATCGATCGATTGATTAATCATCCATGTTCCGACATCAGTTTATCAGTTTGTTCCAGGTTGCCAGAAAACATTGACATCGAAATCGGAATTAGAATAATAAATAGAAAAGTAGGAAACTTATGTTTTCTGCACTTGTAACGCAGTATACTTTTTCATTTCTACGGTACATTACCATGCGATTAATTACAAAAGTCGTTTATTTGTTTAATTATTGATTTCAATGTTAAATATTTTCCTACCACACACAAATATGAATAATTTACATATGATTTTAGAATATAAGTAATTGTGGCAAACACACCGATACATTTTTGACTTAACTGTAGCTGTAAATAAGAGTTTGGCATTGGAAAAACGTTATTTTGTTTAGATTGCTTCCATTTTCTGATAGTATATTTAAAACCATAGAGATAAAAGTCAATAGAGAGAACATAAAGTCGATTTATGAGCGAGGGGCATGAAGCCAGGAGACGGAAGAGGAATACACCAAATCGCCATATTTGTACGTGGCCCAAAAGGCGCGGTATTTGAAATAGACTTCAGTCTCGCGTCACTAGTTCGGAAGTGTACTTTGGATAGTCTACATCAGGGGTCGGCAACGTTGTGACGCTGTGACCGCGACGGCTTTTGGATGCGCCCTCCTTGCTGGGGCGCGGGAGCAGGGACAATGATGAGATTTGACCCATCTGGCAACACTAACAGGTGGTCGGTGTTGTTAGCCTCAACTAGCCTGTGCGTGAGTCAGTGCGCTGCGATACTCAGAGTCAAGTACTGCATTTTTGTTATTGAATTGTTATATATTGTTTTTAACATGAGTAAAAGACCAAGGAACCATCTTGTTTTATTTGAGTGAACCATTCATGGGCCCTTCAGTAATAAATTATTTTAGAATGAGCCCTTAGGCTGGATAAGGTGCCCGACCCCTGCTCCACAGCAACGTAATCCCGGAATTAAAATGTGGGACAATAAAACGATGGACGTAAATTGCTCGTTTAAGTTTTGCTCGCTGTTCATGCGTCGTTCATTAAAATTGACATTTATTACAATAATATTTATAATATACAAAGTGTTTTTCGTTTTATTCTTCTGATTTATACAGCTAATCGATACTGAACAATGGCAATAGGGATAAATACAGAATTCTACATGTTTTAAGTGCCATCTTCACTACTTCAGGAAGTACGAAAGTATATTTTTCGATAATTATGGTATATATTTTGAACTTAAAATATGAAGGATTCTCGAACAAAGTGTATATAATTTACCTATTCATATTTATAACGTATAATTACCTATATTAAATTTATAATATAATTTTATGTATATGTATATGCCCAAGTGCTCTAGTCGCATCATTAAATTAGTGAATGTTCCAACAGAAACAAAGGATTTAAACTATAGGATATCAGAACCATTGATAATATATTTAATCCCTTGTCGTCCTGTCACGCCAAGAAATACTTTTAGCCCTATACCCATTTTTAGCAACTAAATCAACATGAAACGTAAAAACTTTCCGACCGTATCCACTACGATTTCGTCGACACACCTCACAGCAAAAACCACTTTTTTGGACTTAGGGAAGCGCGATTAGTGCAAATCCCTCAAAAACCCGATTTCGATATTTTGATCGATCACCTTCGGGAAGTCGGAAAGTAAAAATAATTGTTTTGCATAAATTATAAATTGATGACTGATGTTAACAATTAATTCGTGGTTTAAGGGATAATTAATTTCCATAAACACATCTTATACCTATAGCAAATACTAATTCTGTCAATTCCTGATTCCTGATGTTTACCGATTGCCTAATAAGGAGTGTCTATGCAATTGGCGTTAAATCGAGAGGTATAAGCCAATACGGGTGTTACCGCACGTAATATAGACATTTGCTTCCACCTTCTAGAATTTACACCTGTCACACGCATATATAGGTTGTATACTCATGCATAGTTTGCTTACGCATGACACAAATTCATAATATATTGGGCTTGGGCAAAGGGAGAATGTATAAGCGACGCAGCTTGAATTAATTCGTTCTAATCTCGCGTAGTCGTATATAGTCAGTCGAATTTGAAGGCACGCGGTGAGACGCGCCAAATTTCCACTTAATTAGAAATTGTCAATTGCGTTCGTGGCAAACTGCGTCAGGAAGCCATGCGAAGCGAAACACACCCAAACAGTAACACAATTTCTATCATGATTCGTAGATTTGCAAGGCGCACCAAAAACTATTCTACAGACATGTCATCAATATTTCATCAGCTTGGAAACTTGGAGTAAGATATATTATTGAGACGTATATTCCTGCTGGCTGGAAAATGTGAAATGTGCTTGTTGTGAAACGAGATGACGCAAATTAAAAGGAAATTATATCATGTCACCAATACTCGTACAGAATCATCCATAGTCAATTAGACTTAAATTGAATTTCTCCTTTCGTTTCCAAGCAAAGAATTTTGCTTTTGCTGTTGGTTTTGATGCATAATTAAATATAGACATTTTCATGTTTTCTTATGCAATTTCACTGTTTTCGCCAACGACAAACACGAACTAACCAACAATGCGAACCTAGCGGCATTAATGAAAAGTTCCCAAAACTTGTACTTGATTAACACCATCGTTAGTTATTTATCCAAATACCTTGCAAACGTTTAAACTTTAAAGTGTCACACGTTAATTAATTATATTGTGATTCTTTCATATCTACACGACTATACAGGGTGTCTCAATGGAAACAGAACATAGGAGTTACCGTATTACATGTATTTCCCTATAGGTTCGGTTTCTTTTCTTGGGAATGAGATATGGAACCAAGGCAGACAATCAAAAATGATAATCAATATAAATGTGCAGTCAATGTTTTCTCCAGGAGTCAAAATTAAAATGTGTTTTTGGTATTTATTAATCGGGTTTAACCTTACCCAAGGTTACACTTGGCAAAACTTAGCAAAATGATATTTCAGTTTAACAGAGACCAACAAATTGTGTAAAATTCCCTCGTATTTCTTAATTTATTTAGAATTATACTTATCTGCATTCTTGGTTGCCTACCTGGGTTCGATATCTCATTCCCACACGATGTAATTAATTGTTTGTCTCAAATAAAATGGAACATTGGGAAATTACGTGTATGTTACGTTATAATTGAAACACCCTGTATATCTCATCACATCACAGGTCACGATATATATGTATTAGGTAGGTATGTTGAAAACTTGAAATGTTTGGGAGTGTTCGAACGTTTGAAGGACCTTTTAGTGTTCGCTCAACGGAAACTCAAAGGAATGTGTTAACTATTTTGCCTTTACCTATCCAAAAGCTACAGGTAGAATCAGTATACTTACTCCGTGTGTACACTGGTAAAAAAGTATCAAGAACATAGAAGAGACAACGTTCAAATGTTATTGTAATATGAAGCTGACTTTACATTTACACCTTTAGAAATTTGTAAATTGTGCTTCTCTTCTCGGCTAGGTTCTCTGCATCTATCATCATAATATAAAATAAACACCCTTTACAAACCTGCGGCGGAATAGAAAGTCAAACACAAAGATTTAAGAATTGGAGGAATTGAAATCAACTTGGTCAAGTTGCAGAAATCTACAAATATGCCTTATTAGTAAAATAATCCAAGATAAGATGGCGCTTAAAATTATCGTTTCTGGTATTTTTGTGGCTATTTACCACGAGTAGATGCAACTATTACAGAAAACTATAATTTTTAGAACACTTATTTCTGTGATGCAAAAGATTTTTTTATTTCTTATAAGAGATGGCGATTAGAAGTGTAGATTTCTGTGTTTTTTTACTGCCATATTTATAAGCATACAGAAATCTGCATATTTTAAGAATCATCTTATTCTGTTTTATTTATTGAACGGTTGTAAATATAATTTTTTTGTAATTGTTTGATATTAAAAATTCTATTTTAATAATAAATATAGAAATAGGTATGTGTTGTGGAGGCAACATTGTGGTTAAATGAAAAACCCATTGAACGTTAAAAAATTCATTCAATTTTCTATATAACGGCATCCACTGGCAAATCAAAACATTTGCGTTTCACTAATATTATAAATGGGTACTCGTTAGTTACTCAAAACGACGGAAATGTGTTTTGTTTGCTGAGTAGTAC
>JARJEB010012872.1:0-14001 GCA_030264535.1 Liometoxenus newtonarum | reverse complement strand
GGGGGGGGGGGGGGGGGGGGGGGGGGGGGGGTCGGGGGGGTTGAGCGTGCGGGATGCGATAAGCTCTTCACTTCGCGTTCGCACATATTCAACCGCCAACAATACGCAAGGATGGATATTGCAGAAAACATATGGACATGCAACATACATGAATGCCGCACATTAATTCACATTTATGTGAAACTTACCTTATGGACATCTGGTTTTATAGTCATTACCTTCTGAACGGTTTGGTTTTGCAAATAGGCTAAGTTTTCACAAAAAACAAAAATAAGTAATAAAATGATGAGATTGCACTGTAAACGTCACACAAGGTTATATTCCTCATACATCTACCGCCTTTACGTTTTCCATTTCCCATTTCTCAAGAACCTTTTCTTCTTTTCTTGCAGCAAAGGGATAACTTTCTTTTACGTGAGTTTACGCGATGCTGTGTCGTGGAAATTGCCTTTTCTCTCGCTCTCTTTTCTCTTATTATATTAGTGCTGGCATGGCCTGTACGTTATATGTTACAAGTTGGAACTGGTACAACTTTTTCTATATACCTACTTTTTTCTATTTGTATTTGTTTTATGTGATTCCCACTTGTAACTAAACATCAGTACGAATCCATTTCAAAGTTCAATTATATCAAGGCGTGTGGGAGAGAGAGAAAAGAAGTTATAAGTTGGGAAATTCGAAAAAAGCTTAGGGAATTGATAATAAAATATGAAATATCATATAAAACAAGAAGAGGAAAGAAGAATGAAGTTGGCGAAAGCTAAGAAAATGGGGTAGAAAACAAATGAAACGCCAAACAATCAGAAAATGGAAAACAACAAAATTATTGGTAGGTATACTTAATACAATATCGAATAGAATTCGATTGGAAATATATTAGAAACAATTGGAAGTGGACAGAAAAGCTCAATGGTAAATTGAAGAGAAAATTGGAAGGAAAACCTTTTCGCAGGCAGTCTTTAACAGACGTGAAAATTGATGAAGAATGTGGCGCGAAAAATGAGCAAGTGTGAGAAGTTCGAGTTGAAACGTTGGAAAGTAGAAAGTCAAACATATATTTTCTAGTCCTACCGCTACCGGTTTCCCGGTTGCTTTAAATTTAAATATTTATCTAGAATTTATGGTAGAAGTGTTAAGTGGATGCTGATGTACAGGATGATACCTACATCTGAATAACTGCGATTATCTGGCGCGTTTTACAGAAATCTAGATAGTTGAAGCGCCATCTAAACTTTTTAGAATGTAGGTACTCTGTATATTTAGCATTTCACTAAATATTTAGATGTTTACGGCATTGGTTTTTGGGAAAAGGGGCTGCGAAGTTATTAAACTTATCGGCGGCCACTAAATAATGCAACCCCACACACCACACCACACCACACCACAGCACACAAATTCATGTGAGTAAAGTCTAGCTAGCCTAGGCCACGGGCACAGGGTGAAACGACATAAATACCACTTTCGGTGTGTTCGACTGTCGAAATTTATTGCTCCTTTTTAACTCACACAGATAAATATACAAATATGTTATTTATGTCTAAGCAAATGACACTTTAATCAAGTTGATGCCTTAATTCTGAAAAATGACAACGAAATGATACGTATTTCTTGATATACTCACTCTCGTAAGCGATATGTGATATATTAATAAGAGTAAAGATAAAAAAAAATATAGAACCAATAGAGAAATCAATAATTATCCTTCACATTCTTATCATTATCGTCATTATCAGTCATCATGCTGTTTTATGTGTAATTTATTTGTCCGTTCGTTCATTCCTCGCTACTATTCGAATACAAGCCAGACCAATCGAAGATTCCATCGTCAACGTATCCGCGCCGCTCGAACAAATCCTTAAAGAGTCGACGGCAGTAGTCGTAGTCTGGTGTTTCGAAAAAGTCCAATTTACGAACGTAACGCATGTAGGTGGCCATCTCTTCCGGATGGCCTTCACATAGGGTGTCGATGGGTGTAGTACGTTTCGTATCACCAATCTTCTGATATCTAAGAAAAAGTTGAGCAATTCAGAGGGAGCCACTGCACGTAAACGCTAATAGACAATAGAGGGCGACATTCGTATTAAGTAAGTAGCTCGGACGTACCTACCTTTCTTTCAACGTATCAGCTTTTAAGCCTTGCCATGGCAGCGAACCTCGCAGAAAGTACATGTACATATGCCCTAATGCTTCCAAGTCGTCGCGACGTGATTGCTCCCTTCCCATGTGCGTGTTGATGCTCATGTAACGAGCTGTACCTGCATTTTAATGGCAATATTTTGTTATTTCCTTTTCTTTTACTGCACCCCATACCCTACTTACTCCCTCCATATTCATTTCAATTCTATTAGATTACCTGTTAAACTTTTATGTTCTCGGTAAGGAATATGTTTATTTCGCTCTTTGTCAATGTACTCTTTGGCCAAACCAAAGTCGATGATGTGTATCAGTTTCTCCTTGTTGTTCTTATTACGTCCGATGAGAAAGTTTTCCGGTTTGATATCGCGGAAAATCAATCGACGGCTGTGCACATATTCGATCCGTTCCAGGGTCTGATCGGCGATCATTAAGACTGTCTTGAGTCGAAAGTGCCGATTGCACAAGTTGAACAAGTCTTCTAGACTTGGGCCTAACAGTTCCATCACAAGCGCATTGTAACGCCCGCCACAAATGCCCATGTGATAAATTTTTGGGACACCTAATGGAAAAATGCGTTTTATCGATAATTCTCTTGAGATATTTACATAAAATTTCGAAGAGTTCTCCCCAAAAAGGTGGCCTATCGCGGAGAATAAAGATTTCTGAGGTGGCATTGTTAGTTTTTGACAAATTTGCAATCCTACAGAAAAATTCTTGTCTTAATGTTTTTGAAACCTTCGAATGGGAACCTTAAGAGGTGCTGACCTTCTTTGGGGCCGAGCATTTTATAGAATCGGTACTCCAAGTGCAGTTGTGGTGCTTTCGTCTTCATCGGCTCCATCTTAATGGCGACGTGCTCATTGGTGAAGATGTTCTTGCCCAAGCGGAGTTCGCCGAAATTTCCACTGCCTATTTTTTTCCCAACTTTATAATTGGCGCCCACCATCAATGTCGTGGCATTGATGGACGATGATTTTTCTTCCACCATTTTTTGTATTTGTACTATTGTTTTATTGGAGAATGTAAAGCGACTATTCTGGAATCAAGCAAGGAAAATGGGGGGTGGGTAGAGAAGAAAGCAAGCACTCTTTGTGCGGCGCGGCACGGCACGGCACGGCACGGCACTGCACTGCACTTACCAATTTCTTGAGAGTCTTGTTGAAAGTAAAATGGTAAAAAATACTGTTCTTGTTCGTATCAGTTTTACTTCTCCAAAACGGCATTGCACACACTAGAAAGACCCGCAAAAGTAAAACATGCTCAAGCCTCAAAATTCCAAACCTACGATTCATTTAAGAAGCTAACAGTTTCTCGTGCATCCTGATGTTGTGCCACAACGGCTACACACTCATCCGCATTGATGATGATCCACAGATGTAGATATTATCACACTATATATCACTTGCTTGCTTATGCTTGCTTGCTTGCTTGCTTGCTTGCTTGCTTGCTTGCTTGCTTGCTTGCTTTCTTCTTTCTTCTATGTAGGTATAGGTATAGTTTCTTTCAAAATCGAAATATCTCTGAGAATATCTTGTTATCTGAGATTACGACACAATATCGAACGTGTTTCCGGCGTTCAACAATTTAAGAGAACAGCAGCTTCAGATATTCAGAATGTTGATCTGACTGAGTGAGACCGACCCAATTTCTGAGAATGTCTGTCTGTCTATTGTCTACATGAATTGGTAAGGTACATACAACATTGGTACATACGTATCGCCCGCCACAGCTGTGCAACTCTCACTCTCACAACGAAACGAACGGCGGGGCGGGATGATGTCAATTCAAAATTGTCAGTTTCAGTTTCAGCAGATATTTTGGAGTTGCTATCTCCACAGTATTATGGTAGATCTCAGAATCACTGTTGGCGGGTTGGCGGTTGGCGGTTGATAGGTATACTAACACGATTGATTGTAATTTATTTGATAAAAAAAGACCAGAGAGATTCTGCAGAATGTGAGATGAAAATCACTGACAATTTAGAGTTCAGCTGTCTGTCACGTGCGCGATGCACAAATGATGTGTGCGATTATGCTTGTTTTGCTTGCTTGTTTCACTGCGAACGAACGTGACATTGCGACATTGCGACATTGCGCTCGCTCGCTGCTTTTTGGGCATAAAGCCAAAGCATTGAACTTCAGAATAACATTTCAAAATACTTATAGGTACTTACCTATATTACAAAAGCAATTATTATTTCACTAATGCTTAATGCATAAAGATACTTTTTTCAAATTCGGCGGACTGCGACTCTGCGAAAGTTGAAGCGCACTTCTTTCTGTTAAGTATACGAGTTCAATCGAAATTATATACCATACTTACATAAATATCCATGCCGCCGCCCGAGGGAGGATGTTGCATGGTTGAATTGTTAAATGTACCAAGTATAATATTATATTCTATATCCTGGATGACATTCTCTTGTTTCTATTCTGGATGTGTACGTGCATGCGCGTGTGTCGTACGTGCATGTGTACATATGGCACATAAACGGTCCTGCAATCCTTTGAAAACCGCCTTTGGCATCATATATTTCAAAAGCACACACACACACACACACACACACACACACACACACACACACACACACACACACATTGCTAAACGTCGCTTGTAACGCACAGAGGAGAAGAGAATAAGAGAAGAGTGAGTGTAGAGTCGAGTTGATTAATGGCCCGCCGCCCCCCAACTCGTCGCATTCACATTTTCGTATATATTATATTCGCAGAGTTGACAGTCGAGTTCAACAACTTTACAATTCCTTGATTTTTACAGTTATATTTGGCTTTTTACTCCCAGAAAATTTCTACTCCGACTTACTTACTTATACTTGCTATAGTTTAATTATAGCTATTATACCTACATTGAAAGAGCGTAATAAATGATCTGGGGGTCCTGGGGCAGTAATCATTTGGGGGCCCCTAATATTACAATCCAAAAAATATATAAATGATGAGACGAACATTAGTTATGGGGCCCCATTATTAGTTACGCCGCTGCTGTTCTGTTCTGTTCTGTTTGAAAATTTAAGCTTTCATTCTTCTATTCTTTTTGACAATTTCTACTTCATTCTAATCATCCTGTTTTGTATCTTTTCAGTGCCACTATCAATGGTAATGAACTCACCAGGAATTGTTATCCCCAATTCGTTGGATGATGACTCCAGGGACAACAACAACGATGACGATTTCACTACGCATCCTTTGGAACGATTGAGTTCCGCTGCTACTTGCTTGGTCGCTGGTGTCGAATACACTCACGGACAACAGGTAAATAAATATTCACTTTTAACAATAGTGAAAGTGGAAAATATATTGTTAACAATAACAATGTGTCTAAAAGGATAATATTGATGAAAAACAAGAATAATGAACAAAATACAACAACAGCCAACTTTTTAGCTTCCACTTTTTTGATTGCTTCAGTTTCCAGTTTCTTCCTAAATGTTCACTAAATTCTTCATGCGTAATTTTCATATTTTTTATTATTATGTTTTTTACTTTTTCAGTCTATTATTGTTGTTTCATTTTTCCTTGGCGTTTCGAATTAAGAGCAAAGTATTAATGGGAGATCGTTAAAAAAATGCAAAATCCGTATAATTAATTAAAACTGTTCCTCATGTTTTTCATGTTTTCAAAAAAAAAGCGTTTTTCCCCGTTTTTCTTTCACATTATGCTTATATATGCTTGAAATTTTTCTGTAATTTTTTTTACTCTTTTTATTTCGTTCTTTTCTCCAACGTTGTTGTTTTAACAAAAGATTTTGCATAAATGTGTACGCCCATGCCAATGCCATGCACCTTTGTAAAGTTTTCATTCTTTTTTACTTCTTCCCGTTTTCTTTGCTTTTTGTGTAATTAAGAAAATGTCTTGAGTTTCTCTTTTAGTCCTTTATTGCGTGTTTCATGTCTATAGTCTAGGCTATGCTAATGTTAGATCAAAGAAGGAAATCGAGGAAATGAAGTAAAAGTGGAAGAAAAGTTAGGGAATCTAACAAATTAAAATTGAAGAAAGAGAAATATTGCAAGAAAAAGTGTCAAGTGGAAGGATAAAAACGGTTGTTGTTGTAATTATCTAATTAAGGAATTAACTACTAAGAGAAAAGTAAAAAATAAAATTAATTACTATTTTTGGTATAAGAATCTTGAATCAGAAGTCGAAAATCAAGTACACTTCATTAAAATGTGTCGCATTCTTTTTTATATTCATTCCTTTAGAGGAGAAAACACTTTGTATTTGGAAATGCTCGTGAATCCTTAATTGGGAAATTCTGTAATCAGGAAATGTTGGGTGTGAAATTGGAAATGCTTATTATACGTTTGCCGCGCTCGAGATATGTCGAGAGTGCGCTTTTCAATGAGTATTTGAGCAATGTCCTTCAAATATAATCCAATCCAATACCGCACACTGACATTGACAATTCGATACAACATGTCAATAACATGTCCATATGATTGCACTACATATTTCAACAATTAATGAAATTTCAATCAGTGGTGGTGCTCTGGTGTGGCTTCCATCGGCCATAATTGGACGTTTGAATCTATTAAAGATTGGAATGTTAATTAAAATCGTTTTGTCATTCAAATTACTACGTTGATTTGGCGATATTTCGCAAAAATTCTTTATTCAAATTACTGACAATTGCTAAATGATATGCAAAACGGTTACTGTTGAAAGTAATTAACAAAAAAAAAAAACAGCGCCGAAATGAAACTACTGAACAAAAAAATGCTCATGCATGTTTATAAATGCAAATGTAGTGGATAATTAACGATTACTGACTGACTGACTGTATGAAAACTGTTTATGAGTACATAATGATGAAGACACAATGAACGTAGCAACAGGACGAACCAGGATGAAGCGGGCGAAATGTGAGAGGACATGATATTGCGGACGTTCTCCGACGACACTTTGGACAAGTGTGAATAATGATTTCGGAAATTAAAGTTTCCATTATTCCAACAACCACCATTCATTATACCGTTTACATTTGTATTTACTTTTCTTTTCGCTTTCATTTTCATGTTGTTGTTACTTGTTACTTAACAAAATGGAAAAATGTTCGTAAAAAATTATCTGTATTGGTGAACGTGAACGTGAGTGGAAATGAATTTAAATTCATTCGTAGAGTCGATGTAATTTGTTGTGAAGGATCAATCAAATTAATGAGTTTTTCTAAAAGTTTAAGCAAACTTAATAGTTTAGTAGCCTTTCTTTCGATTTGAAAATGATAATAGGGGTTTACGGATACTAAACTCGATTGGCATTCGATTCAGTCCTCGACCGCGTCCGACCCTATTGAGATGTTATGTCAGCAGGTGACAGGTTTGACTTTAGTTGACCTTCTCAATAAACAGCTGATCGAGGTAAAGATGGCGGAAAAAAACACATACACCTCAAGCACATCAAGGGTCATCCGCATCCCGCTCATTCAATGCAAGACAGTCAAGTTCCGCATGCGTTTTCCTTTCAGTTTTTTCTTAAGTTTTTCTGGAATGACGAAGACGAAATGATATGCACGTTGCGCCGAATGAGCAATGAGCGTTCAATGAGCGAAATGATCCTTGACGTGCTTAAGGTGTATGTTTCTTCCGCCATTTTTATCCCGATCAGCTGATTAAAATTAGCTCAGTGACGTAGGCATGATATAACGTGGCGCTACCGTAAACCCCTAATATATTTCACACATATGTCAAGTTTACAAATTTGCTTTGTAGGTTAGTGGAATTAAAAGTGCGATGCGCAGGATGCGCACGGTTTTAACAATGCAATTGTATGCAACCAATTTTACAATGTTTCCGTTTCAACTTCATTTCCTTCAACAGACAAATACCCAAATATTTGATTCTTCAATATGAAATTAACTAATGGATATTATCGCATAGTTTAAGTCAAGAAAGTTAAAAATTCCCAGTGCAAACAATCTTCGTACTCTTCATACACACATTTTCAGTGCGTGTTGGTATTGGTAGCAGTGTAAGTGCCTAGGTTTAGTTGTAGTAGGTTGAAAATACGTCCGCGGGCCAGAAAAACGCAATTTACTGCAAAATTTAATAGAATATTTTACGATCAGCATATCTAGTCCTGCGTTTTCCCTATTTCCTTCATTTTCCCAATTTTTCCATCAATTCAATCTCCGATGTTCTTGCTCGTTCAGACTGTCATCTCACTAAATATTCTGCGTTGTATAGTGTTTTTTTTTTGCACTCTTTTCATCAAAACTTTCCTCATTTTTTCCAATATTTTTGGAAACTTTCTCGTCCTTTTTTTTCCAATAATTTTCCACATTCTTCATTCATTTGCCCAATAAAACTATACAATAAAAACTTTATTAGCCTACTTCAAACAAGAAAGATTCTAAACCTTTAAAGGTAGGTAGTAAATTCATTTGTTTTTTTGTTTGTTTGTAATTCTTCTCGTGGTGCTTGTTTTTGAGTGTACATTTTGCGTTTTAATTAAAGCACACGTCCCTCGGTCTCGGCCAAGGATGATGTAGAAGATTGCGGTTGAATCGGTGAACGCTGGCGCACGCTTTATACTTCTCCTTTGGCTTCTTCCTTTATACTGTTTACTCGCTCTTTTTGTCCTGAGCGTTTCTTCTTCGCGTCCCTATTGCTCATCCGTTTAACGTTGAAACACTTTGTGTTTTTCTATTCGCTTTATTCAGTTTCATGAATTTCAGGACTTAAAACTTAATATTATGTAATAACCGCACCGCACCATACAACTGTAGGTATTTGCCAAGCAGATTCTACTTTAATTTACTTCAGTCTAGTTTATTTTACTTGTGCGTTCAAACTAGGATTATAAATTGTGTTTATTCAGTCCTCGATTTATATCTGTACTTGCAATGAACGGTATTTTACTTTTAAAACATGAAGAACTAGCAAACTAAATCAAACTTTTTCCATGAAGTTATAAATTATGGCTCTTTTCATTTATGGATATTAATTATTAATGGATTTTTATTTTTTAAATAATTTTATGTAGTTGGCGTTCATAATATACCAATTAGAGTACCCAATGCATTGACGCAAGCGCATTGCGCATCGAATTCTACTAGGCAACTGTAATCGTCGATCGTCGTTTGAAAAATGTCATATTCTTTTAAATATTTTATTTCTACTATTTGCTGCCGCTTCACGAATATCGGGGGGACTGGGGAGTGCAACTTAAATCATTCTCCACTATAAATGTTATTCAATTCACTGATTTCTCTTTAATCGTTATTTTCAAAAACACTGCTACTGTCACGTTCAAACGTCGACCATTTTGAGCAACGCAATTTGGGTTGTCTACCATACACGTTAAAAATGTATTTTTTATTTGCTTTGTCCATTTTGATTTTGGAAAACTCGCCTATTGAAAGACTGAGAAATGAGACAATTGTCTCGATGATGCTTATACGTTGCAAACATGTATTCTAATGAAAGAAATACGCCCTTTCAGCTTTTGTAGCTCCATCCACAGACATGTTTCGCTCTTGTTGGACCTCATCAGTGTGGAGAATGCGCCATGTTGTACGATTCGTTGTATGCCTATAGATGTCGTCACGAGTTATTTCTCTATACCTATATACTTAACAGCCGGCTTTGCAGTTCGATCGACGACGCCTTCTCCACACAGATGAGATCCAACAAGACCGAAACATGGCTGTGGATGGCGCCCGCCTTTGATCGAGCTGCAAAGCTGGAAGGTCATATTCACGTATATCACGGCTCCTCGTAGTTCAATTGGCAGAACTGGCTAGATAGCCTGTACGTTGCGGGTTCGAGTCCCGAATAGAGAATTGACTTTTCCTATAAAAAGAAAAAAAAGAAAAAAAGCTGTATATTTTTCGGAAAACTGTTGTGTAACGATACTTGTAGTGGTTTGAAATATGGATTTGCGAATGGCGAAACACTACACACGAAATTGTTTGCGCATATTGCTAATCGCACCACCATCTCTCCTCAATTCGAGCTCATTTGTCAATTGTCATTTTGTTGACTTTAGGATGTTGAATTCCAAACATTGAAATTGCTGTGCACAAAGAGCGAGCATGAAACCACACATTCCAATGACCGCTGGTTCTCGAAACGAGAAACGATTAGTAATCGTAAATAGGTACATTTACAACGTTCGCACTTCGCTTCGACCTAACCTCAAAAAATCAATATACCTATATAACCTCGACACTCGACTTAATGTGCTACTTGCAGTCGAAACTTAATTTTCGAACGAATCTATTTAATTTGTCGCTAGTTATTTGACAAGTTGGACGCATTTAGATATAGTTTCAAAGGTTAATAGAGGTTGTTTATTATATTGTTAAGGGTAGCAACGAGGTGGAAAGGTCCTGCTTTGAGTGTGTCCTGCCTTGTGCGACTTCGTCTTGCATTTAGTTTTGCGTTGCTTTGCCCATACTTTGATAATTAGTTTAGTTAGTCGTTGTTATTATAGAGTTGTAGAAGGGTTGTAAGGAGGGTTGGTTTAGTTAGCTTAGTTAGCAACTATATTCGTCTTTTATAGCTTTAGATTTGGACCAATCGCCTTTTTCGTATCATGACTTACAACAATTAACAACAAAATTTATTTTTCATCAAACTTATCGCCATTAGGCTAATTGTAATCGTATGAAAAGATAGCCAATTAAAAGCTCTCCCAGAGTAATTACTCTACAATCTGTAACCATGAGCGATGTTGGCGGGAAAACAGTTCAACTTTGAAATTTCAAAAAGTACCTAAGCATTGATTACGAGTGCCGCAGGAGTGCCGCAGTTAGCTACCTATACAGATTGAATACAGACCAGAACCAAGGGAAACCGTTTCAGTTTCACTCATGGAGATAGAAGTCAACAGAGAGAACATAAAGTCGATTTTGGCGAGGGGAATGCAGCCACGGGTGACGGGACGGCTCGAAATTTGAAATAGACTCCTATCGCGCGTCATGAGTCGGTGCGTGTACTTTGGGTAGTCTACATTTTATGGTTTTAGTTTGTTGTAGTAGAAACAAAAATGGCGAACCAGTGGCATCACTTTTGTGTCAATATCTTCCCTCTACGAATATTATAACTCTATGGTTTCACTTAAAGTGGATTGTAACTAGAAGTGGTGCGTGATGCGGTGGAATGAAGGAGAGAGAGAGAGAGAGAGAGAGAGAGAGAGAGACAGACAGAGAGACTTTGTGGCAGAGTTGGACTGAAAAATGAGTTTGGCTAATGAGGCACGCCTGTTCTTACTGCACTGCTGTTACTGTGGAGTGTAATATAAAATGTGGCCAATTTGTCCCTGCCTTTAAGGATTATTTAGTAAAATTCTACTTGCCATTAAATTTTCGTGACGTTTCCATTTCCATTTTATTTCTTTGTTCAAACAACTTATAATATTTTTTCGTGTATCAAAATTTACTTTGTTCAAATGTTTCGACTCTCTATTATTTGAAAAAGTTATTGAAAAAATGTTCACTTTTATGTATAATTATAGGCTATGGGAGGTTGCGTTGGCATCGAGATTGTTGGAAAGTTTCGTTATTTCGGTATTTAATATGCAAACAATGAAGTGCACTTTAATTACATTTTCGTTGAGAGTGCGAGAGGGTACTTAACGTTCGACGCTTCCACGAACCTTCGAAAACGTTTCCCATTGTTGAGCCTCTCGCCTCGCCAAACTACGGCATGTTGAGTAAACTTATGACATTCGACGTTATCGTCCTCAGCGTTCTGCTAGCTGGTCGTGTATTTTGGCCGATTTTGTTTTGTTTTATGCTTTATTATATACCCACATCCGTACGAAGTCCGGTCGGTGGTTTGGTGATCCTTTATTTATAAACGTTTTTTGCCCAGTTGTTGGTGAACAATTGAGGATACAGATAGAGGGGACAGTGGAAATGGTAGCAAGCACGCACAAGTGCAGTTGTTATTAATTTATTAATTTTCATGAGTAAGGCAAGATTAAGTTCAACTTTCAATCATGGAAAGTTATTTTTGAATGCAAAAAAAATCTACGACTGCTACGGAAAATAGACAAATATACGCACAAACAGCAGGCACTGAAAACGAGTCTTTACGAAAATAATGTTACATAATGAAACTGCACATGTTGAAGTCAGCAAGATTAGATTTTTTTAACACATCAAAGTATCATGTTGCAGTTTGGTTGCATCTCCTAATCTTAATACAACCCGTACTTATATTTCATGTATACTCTGATTCAATGCGAGCGGAAGACCAACCGATGGGAAGGATACTAAAAAGTTGTGGTTGAATGACTTGAACTGAGTTCCGGTTCCGATCCGTCTTACTTATCGCTGCGTCCCGCTGAACAAGTACTATCAACCATGTAGCGCCAAACCACGGAGCCCCAGTGTTTTTACGTAATCGCCACGTTTCCTCCATTTGCAATTCAACACTACTAGCTTATTGCTAATATCACTTATCATTGGAGGTATTTGATTTGCGATTATGTGTCCCTCTCAAATAAGACGAATATTAATATTGACCTACCGCTTGCCGGGATTCGAACCCTGGACGCCTGAGTAAGAGTCAGCGATTATACTAACTCGGCTATGCGCTCGCATTCTGTCATGCGTATAATCATGCATAATATATACACCAAGCCACATCAAACCAAACCAAACTTATAATATTGTGTAACGAAATGAAACTGGAAAATGAAAACGCACAAGTTGAAGTTGGTCAGGAAGTTGACAACCGCCTGGATGCATGCAACCAGATGCGCTCACTTGTTTTATGGGTTGTCCTTTACTTTTGAGTTTATAACATTATTATATTGTGTGGTCGTAGAAAAAGTATAGTACGTAATACGAGTGGAATGATGCAATTGGTGGATTACCAAAGTCGTTTGTAAATTTTCCGCTTTGTGTGCAAGAAGCAACTTTTCCACTCTTATTACGTAATATACTATATACTATAAAGTATTCTTGATGAAAAATTGCGGTCGTTAGATTTTCTTATTTCTAACTGAGGTGTTGATTGAAGTTATAAAGAATTTAAGAAAGGGGGGATCGATCAAAGATGCAAACATGCTTTTATGAGAAGCACAAACTTTTTTTTTAATGCAAAGATTTAATTACACGTTATTCCTAATATAAGCTAGATTTTGCACAGATTTCCATCAGCTTGGATTTAAAATCCAAAAGCTGTTGCTGCTCCTGCTGGCATTGAGAAACGAATATAAAGGAGAATGAGTGTACTTAAAACTTTTTCAAAATGACGAAAAATACAAAATGAAAATTAATAATAAAATAAGTGAGTATTAAAAACATTCTCTCCGGAGTTTTTCCAACTTTTTTGCAAAAGTATTTTATGTTCCACTTAAGTCCTTAGATTTTCTATGTTTTCATTCAAATCTTTGTTTATTGCAAGTATTTCTAAATGGTTCAATCACCCATACAATAAGCACAAATTTGTTTTTCTTTTTTTTTCGCCTTTGGGGTTCAAAACAAATTTTATTTAGATTTCTGAATAACAAAGGAACATCGAAAAGTTTCCTTAAGCAAAATACCTAAACATTAATGAAAATTATAAGGCCAAGGGAAAATGTCACAAAGGTAAAAACACGTTGGAAAATGTCGACATTGGAAAGAGCAAGCAATACGCGGGGGGAAATCAGCAACGAACGAGTGGAAACGGGGAAAATACAGCGATTAAACGTTCTGAACTCGTGTCTTCGTGTCTAATGAGGCATGAAGGAGCTGATATTGAAACTGAAATGCTGAAATGCCATTACTAATACCTCCACTAATACCAACCAAGTCTCTCTTCCAACTGTCGGAGGGGCTTTAATTTAAATTCAATAGCGAAATACGTAAAATATACGATGGGAAACGAAGCAAGAATACGAATTATCATCAAAATGT
>JARJEB010012860.1:0-15600 GCA_030264535.1 Liometoxenus newtonarum | reverse complement strand
TTTCTCACTTTAACATATCCTTGCCAAAGATTTCTAATAACTCCATAGATAGGCTATGAAAATTTGCCCATATATTTTTGCATAGACAACAACGCCCCTAGCTGGTACACAAATAACTACGCGCTAGCCCTTAATTACCCAACAAATTTGACAACTCGCAAGACAACGTCATTCGAATTCGAATAAATGTATTGAGTTGGTGATAATCAACATGGCGGCAATCGAAACTGTAATTCAAGGTCATCGCCTATCTATGTAGTTATTAGAAATCTTTGATTCTTGCAATGTTTCAATTGCCAATAAACAAATGAATCACAATTCACTTCTAGTTTTAAATTCGCAAGTACTCAAAAATCGTTAATGTTCCGTTAATGTTCCTAGTTATTGGTGCATTAAAATTTGTTAATGTTTAATGATTAATACATTAAAATTTAAAATACAATTGCGTCAATTAGCACAATACTTTCAATTATTATTTATGCTTTTCCTGTCAATGAACATTTGGGATGAACCAGACATTCATATAAATTCATATTTCATTTGTTGTTAATTATAATTTTTAGTTTTACTAAAAAAAAAATTACATTTATTTCTTTGGGTTGAAAATAGAAAGTATGAAAAAATCAGTACGGGTCGGACCGCACAAATTTTTCTATAAATTCTATTTTTTAAAAATTAAACTGTTTTGGGAGTTTCACAGCATCAGGGCAATTTGCACCGCACAACTTTCCGATCATGCACACTACGGTGTTCTACGAAAGTCATAGATAGAGGAATATCTATCCAGATACCAAATTTCAGCCGAGTACCTTGCCTACTTTGACCAGAAATTTGTTCACACACAGACATGACTCAAAAAACAAAAACACTTTTTCTCACTTAGCAGTGCCTGATTCGTGGAGATATGCAAAATTCACGAACAGTGAAAAATATGACCAAAACCATTACTTTCCTTATAAATCCTGCGGTACCGGTGGTCGGAAAGTAAAAATTACTACATAAATAGCATTAGAAAATAAATTTTGCAGAAGAATTTAACTTTTAATAGATACAAAATATAAAATAATGATTTAATTAGGAGTTTAATTAGAGTTTGGTACCATATTGCTTACTTAAATTTGTATTTGTAATTTGTAGAAATGTAAGTTTTCTGTTTTCTTTTAATTTGATTTCAATTTCGATTCGAATCTCTCTATATTTATTGTAACCTACAAAAGCACATCCACTTTTATGGTTCTAAATATAATTAATTTCAAATATTGTTTTATTGTTGGTATTACTTACTACAGCTGTTTGCAGTTTAGTGCTTTTTTTATGATTCAATTAAAAAAATTATTGCGTTTGGATTGGTAATTTGATGCATTTCCGGAAATGATGGTCGTAAAATATATCTACAAACAAATCAGCCATTGATACATTTATATCCAATATTTCCCGATTGGTGTAAAGCTTTGTAAACGGTAAAATGCATATTGTTTACATTTTATTGCAATTTTTAAATTTTCTAAACGATATATTGTACACTCCCGTTCAATTGACCTGTCCCAGCTTAAAAGGCGGTTTTTAAACCCGCCATTTACTGCATACTGAAAACCAACATTGCTAAAGTGAAAGGACACTGGGATAGGAATACAATAGTTTATGAACACTGAAAGAGGAATTGTAGAAAAGGCAATTTCATGCTATCATTCTAACAAAATGTTGAATCAATTTTCTAAGAAAATAATTTTACTTGGACGATGCAAATTTTGAACAGTTGTAAATATTATGGGTTAAATGCATTGTGTTTAAGAGACCCTCCCTAGTCATTTTGGTCCCGTTCGGCAACATAAAACATGAATTTGTAACTATATTTATATTTCAGAATATGTAACAATCCGCCAATCCATAATACTTTGCTTGAGTTTGGGACAGGTCAATTGAACGATATTGTACAATCAATCATTCGAGGCTGTTCAAAACTTTTAAAATCTCACAAATTTGTGATATATTTAAGAGGTAATTGCTGTTCTAGAACTACTCCGAGAAACATTAAACTATAGTAGTAGTTTAACGTCACTCGGAGTAAATCTGTGACATTTTTGAAGTTCTGAACATGTTAATTTTGTTTAGAAAACATATAAAAAATGCAAATTTTACAAAAGTCGCTTATTGGAACTACTTCGAGCGGCTTAGTGATTCCGAGTAGTTAAAAGGGACATAGGCCTTTTAAGTTTTGTTTCACTTTATGACATGAAGACAAATATTTTATGATAGGCGTTTTAAGTTTGGTACATTTGGGTCAGACCAGGTAAGAAGTGGACAGGCCAGGATAGGCCAGGAGGATATATCCCTTTAGATTCCCAAGGAAAAGATTCAAAAACCAAACCAAGTACGCTAAAACCAAGTACGTTTTGGGTGTTTACACTAACCGTTAACCCGAATAAGGAATAACCTTCTTACCGAACTTGGTGCAGGAAACCAATTCGGGTACAGGCCAGATATGGGGTATATTCAGGTATAAACGAAACTTAAAAGGTCGATCGTTCAAAACTTAAAAGGTGTGTATATTAAACTATAGTAGTAGCTTAACGTCACTCGGAGTAGTTCTGTGAGATTTTTGAAGTTTTCAACATGTCAACTGATTGTACAAAACTTCGCTTAGAAAACATATAAAAATTGCAAATTTTACAAAAGTCGCTTATTGGAACTACTTCGAGTAGTTCCAATGAGCGACTTAGTGATTCCGAGTAGTTAAAAGGCACATAGGCCTTTTAACTTTTGTTTCACTTGATGACATGAAGAATAATATTTTATGATAGGCGTTTTAAGTTTGGTACATTTGGGTCAGACCAGGTAAGAAGTGGACAGGCCAGGACAAGCCAGGAGGATATATGATATATCCCTTTAGATTCCCCAAGGAAAAGATTCAAAAACCAAACCAAGTTCGCTAAAACCAAGTACGTTTTGTGTGTTTACACTAACCTCTTGTTAGCAAGCCACCCAAACCGAACTGGGTGCAGCAAACCAATTCGGGTAAACGGACAGGTCAGATATGGGGTATATTCAGGTATAAACGAAACTTAAAAGGTCGGTCGTTCAAAACTTAAAAGGTGTATATGTTTGGGTCAGGGCAATAAAACGGTCAGTTTCAAAACGTAAAAGGCATTCTCCCGTTAAAAGTGGGTATATCGAAAGCAGCTATTATAAAGATTACATCATATATGTATATAGTTCCATCGTTCCAAAACGCGATTGCACAACTCTCTTTATTCTTCACAACTGCATAATCATAACACACGAGAACACCCAATTGCATTGCAAACATATCGAGTCGAGTCAAGACTCCACCATGTGCGCTCACTTTGCCAACGTTCTTTCTAATTATTAAAATTGCATGACCGAGCCAAATAACATGAGGTATGCCGCATGCCGTATGAAGTATGAATATAAAATTTCATTCGCACCTTTAACTCTTACTCCATATTGCATTATTCATATTGCGTTTGACCAAGCAAGCGAGTGGAAACGCTACACCATATAGAGTTTAAATATACAGAGCGTTTATTTTACCATCGAACATAGAATGTAGCGTACGCAATGATCGCATGCAGGTAAACAAAACGAGTCAAACTCATGGCTGCGGCGATGCACGATCAAAATTATTTAATTATAAGATCATGCAGTGGCGCACCTAGAACTTTTGCCGCCCGCGGGCGGCCTCCAATTTGCAAATATTCGAAATCATATAGTAATTCATAATTCGGGGAAATCGAATAGTAAAAATCGAATACTAAACTTATGAAGTGAAGTGCCGCCCGGTGCGGACCGCACCTACCGCCGCCCCCTAGGTACGCCACTGAGATCATGACGTTACTATCACTTGTCAATTTTGTTCCATGTCATATTTGAATTTATTGTTGACAAACTGCTCATGAATCGTTAACTTCGTTCTCATGAATTCTCACACAACTCGACTTTCGATTCAACACGGTTTATAATATTCATCAAAATGACTCTCACAGTGATGCACTAACTTATCATCGTAGTGTGTCGTTGTCAGTCCCACGTCACCACTCATACAAATACAAATCTCAAAATAAATCCCCGCTGCCACGAGTTTGACTAGTTTATTTTAGCTCCGAACATAGGACATCATGCCATGTGCGACGGTAAAATAAAAGCACGGTATATCCAAAGACGTCCAGTTAGGACGCCATATTGTCCAAAATGCATGTGTTTCATATATGTTTCTGATGCCAGCGCCCTCTTATTCATTTTATACATATTAAATGAGATCAATATGGCAGCAGTTCTTAATAGAAATATTCACCGTAAGGTTCGCTAATGTCTATGCAGAAATACAAAGGCAACTACTCATTTGGGGCTACATGTTGAACACTCACTCATATTTTTGCTTGCAATAGCTCAAGAAAATTATATTAATTAAATAAAATACAAAATTACTTTTATGAGTTTTATACATAAATTAGGTAAGTACATAAATGAATAGCCATAGCCATAGAAATATAGAATATTTTGTAGGGAACATGAAAGAACAATTAGCTATTTCCGTGTCATTGATACAGCGGCGGATTTAGCCCAATTGGGTCCCTCGCATTCTAATGAAAAGGAGTCCTTTCAGCTGGCAAATGACAAAAATTACTCATCGCGCGGGCGGTCTCTCTCGCTCGGCGGCCCCTGATGGCCATAGGTAAATCCGCCACTGTGATTGACAATGATTATCATCGAGTTATCTTGTCAGTTCACGTTAAGTAATCGGTTAACCGTTACGTTACCAATTCGAAGTCGTACTATTAGGCAAATCGAGATGGTAATCGCCTCCCGGATTTCCCAACTCATTACCCCCTGAAGCGTGACAACTAGCAAACGAGTAATAATAAATAGCTACCTAATAAGTAATAGCTTAGCGTTGATTAGTATGACTAACTGGTAGAAGTGTTAATTGAACGAAAAGACCTTGTGATTATCAGTACGGATAAAAGATAAACAGGAAAATCAATAAAGACAAAGACAAATCGCATTAGTTTTGCAAAGTCTTCCGGAACAGACAGTTAAGACAAAGACAAGTAGTAAATGCTAAGGTTGCAGTGTAGGATCTATTAGATTCAAGGTGGCGTGCGGCATGTGGAAATAATTCAACTCGGCAAACAAAATAATGACTCTGAAACGAAGTAAAGCCTTAATTGCATTATGAAGTTTAACTTTAAAGTAGACATGACATATACGCACAATAAAATGGAAGGGTGATATTACTGATAATGGATTCTGTGTGTTGAGGGTTCTAACAATATTAGGTTTTCATTATTTCGTCACGGAAAGTACTTGAATATAAACCAAGAATATAAACCAAGAACCAAGTCATTCAAATTTTAATTCTACCCGTTGCTTGCTTTTTGCATTCTAGGTCCTCCCCTTTCTGCGGCAGAGCCGTCTCCAGGCTTCCTATTCATGGACTTTTTTCAGAAAATAAGCATTTAGGTGGGAGTTTAGTCAGTAAGAGTCTGACATTGGCTACTGGCGGGAGTCAGTAGTTATCCTATGCAGTATACAGGATTCTCCCACCTACCGAAAGAAAAAAAAACAAAGGTCATTAAAGTCATTAGTGCAATGTACTAACTCTCGTAGTGTTCAACAATATTTCAAGTTCAATTTTAATAATATTTAATATTTAATAAATACGAAAGATATTGAAGTTCCAATTAAATACTGTCCATGCTACGAGAGAATAACCAAACTTGGGAACCTGACGCTTGTACCCGAGCGGTCCCGAATGAAACTTTTGTCTATCCATATCCATGCGGGCGTGCTATGAATGTGTGATCAGACTACACAGCTTCATATGTCTTCAATTCATTATGCGGATTATAAATTTTGCTATAAATGATGTTTTGACGTTCCTTTTGAACATTTTTCAAAGAATATTCCATATTTTTGCTATATGAAGAACCAACTTTTAATTTATTCTGATTGTTCATCGACATCACAGTCGGAAATATTACTTTCGCAATAGTACGTACGCCACTGAACAATTTCCGGAGCGAGCGTTTAATAGAAAAATATTTCGGGTTGCGCCCTCAACGTTGAACGACTTGTCATTTAGTTATTCTTTAAATGCGCGACCAGTATTACAAAACTTTCGCTTCTATTATATTTTTATGTGGACGACGAAAAATCGAAGTAGATTTAGAAGAGGCAATACAGTTTTCTTTTTATTATTTCGTTCCTCTTTATTTTCTGACCATATACCGAAGCTTTAATAAGGAAATACATATCTTTCCTTATTAAATCGGTTAAAATTTCTGGTTTTCGACAGATCTCCGGGAATTTCTGTTACCTGAATCCGAAAAAGTGTGTTTTTTAGCGAGAAATTCAAAAAATCTGCATACAGGGTGTTTCAACAATTAATTATGAAGGTTTTCTTTAAGCTTGTATCTTGCAATGTTATAAAGTTGAAGTTGAAGATAGTATAAATATGCGGATTCGCACCGCACAATTTTCCGACCATTATACTATGATTTCGTAAAACTCGTCGATCGTAAGAGTAATTTTGATCGGAAAGTGTATTGGTTATCACTAAATGTCTGAACAATTGCCACTTTCCGATCGGCGATCAAAGATACTTTTACGATCGATGAGTTTTACGAAATCGTACTGTACATGGTCGGAAAGTTGTGTGGTGATTTGGATTAAAAAATTATCTAACTATTAACTCGAATCATACTCGTACTGCATCAAACTTGATTCAGTTATAAATCGATCCTTAATGTAATGAAGTTTGAATTTTCCTACATCTTAAAGAAGAAGAAGAAAGCAGAAGAAAAAGATGCAAGTTTAAGAATATATTTTTTACACTCTTCGCGTGAAATATGATTTCGGTGGAATTAAATTTAATATATAATGGTAAAAACTTCATAAATCCTTAAAGATAAAAAAAAAACAATTCAAACCAGAAACTTTTCTAAAGCTTTACATTTATCGATGATAATAATTCTTCTGCTTTTTTAACGAGCTATCTCCAACTCTAGAACTTGTTTTTGTGAAAATTTGTAATATTCCAAATCTGTGGAACTTACGCAAGTATTTATGTTGTTTCAAATACTTTCTTACTAATCCAAGTTTTATTCCAGGTTTTTACTCTTTAACTTTCATTAAAAAAAGTCGGTACGGACTAAAACGGTACCACTAAAATGAAAATTGCACACGGTGACATATGAGGATGCTCTGTCTGTCTTTACATTATGTCTGTGAAGAGAATTCAATATTTTGACAGCTGTCAAAAAATGGCGGTCGCCATAGGGTAAGGTCAATGGGAAAATCAAAACGTTCATGTGCGTAAATGACAGACTAATAATTTCCCATTGGGTTTATGCCATGACCGCCATTTTTCTGACCTCTTGACCTCTATCTCTGTCAATGAGATCGAATTCTCCTCTTCGTAAATCCACAACAATATGGATTAAATATTCCACAAGTTTTTAATTTTAAATTTACTTCTATCGTCGAGCTTTTATTATTTCTAGAAACACGTTAATTAATCTTCCTGTTATTCTGCAACTTACCATAAACAAATAAACGAAACCATCCTTACTTCCCTGATCAACAATACTGCAAGCTAGCGTTCTAATTCGTTGCGTTCTAATATCTCACCGTTTCGAGAGATATTTATGACCTCCGAGAGTATTGCGCAACATTTGCGCATTGTCACAACTCAACCTACCGAAAATTGTTAATCCCCATGAGTTTAGCCCATCAATATACCTCTTCCGTTAACTGACAATCATATTAGTTAGAATACTCTACATATAATCCCATCTTCAAAAGATATTCAAAATGTAATCGCATATAGACACTTTCCGCATGGGCTAAACTAGAGTTACGTAATTTTATAATTAAATTAATTACCTCTTCGGCTTGACGCCTAAACCGTGCTTCCTCAGCAGCATCTCGTCGGGCTGTCTGTCCTTTATCTCGTAGAGACGTCCTTCTCACCGATTGTGTTCGTGTATTGCTACTCTGCGTCCTTTTCACTTTCGTTCTTCGTTGTGCTTCAGCTTGTCGTTTGTGTTCCTGCTCCATTATTAATTCATTTATTTTTTCCTTCACTTCATGATCTTCGCATATGTCTATAAACAGAAAAATAATTACTTCTCGTAAAACGTAGAGCAACACAGGCTTGTTTTATTATTCAGGGTGAAAACTAAAGTTTTAAAACAAAAAATGCATTTTTAATTAAGTCATCGCCACTGTTTGTTAGCTGAATTGTTAAAGAGTTGATTAGAACTCTTCCCTCTAAAGTAAACAAAGTAAACAAGGTAAACAAGGTAAACAAGGTAAACGAAGTAAACAAGATAAACAAGGTAAACTGGGTAAACAAGTTAACAAGATAGACAAGGTAAACTAGGTAAATAAGGTAAACAAGGTAACCAAGATAAACAAACCAAACAAGGTAAACAAAGTAAACAGATAAACAAGGTAAACAAACCAAACAAGGTAAACTAGGTAAACAAGTTACCAAGATAGACAAGGTAAACTAGGTAAACAAGTTAACAAGTTAACAAGATAAACAAGGTAAACTACGTAAACAAGATAAACTAGTTAAATAAGGTAAACCAAGTAAACAAAGTGAACAAAATAAAGAACAAAATTGTTACGTAAGTCCTCGACCATGGTTTACCTGCTGGCGTCTCGTCATGCTTGTTCTTCGCCATTAGATCAGCTCCAGCTTGTACTAATAACTCCAGTACTTCCAGCTAAAAAAAACATTATAAGTCTCATAATTAAAAAAAAAACAACGGCAAAAATAATACCGACGTTTCATTTGCAAAACTGATGCAGACAAGCTAATGAAAGGTTGCGGGAAATATTGCGGGGGTATTTATTAGGCGCATGAATAAATAATCAATTAACTTGTACTCACATGTCCCCAGCAGGCTGCTGCATGTGCAGGCCGCCAATCATCCCTGTCTTTGACGTCCGTATTTACATTATTTTCTAAAAGGAACTCAACCACTGATATGTAACCATTCGCTGCGGCAATGTGTAACTGAAATGAGCAACATTTGCAAATTAATGAATCTGTTTCAATTCGGAAAAAGGAAAAAACAGAATTGAACGAAAGTGTTTGAACAGGCAATATGTGAGTTTCATAGAATTTATATATTTGCATGTTTCAAAGTTGTATTGTTAATTAGGTATTATTGAAATGGTTAATTGATTATAAACGTGAATGATATTTAATAACATATTTGATTTCATCCAGGTTAATAATCTTAACTATATAATCCTTGAGTGAAGAGTAAAGCTATAAATGATACCTTTGATCACGAATAGTATTCAAATAATTCGGTATTGAACAATAATTTCCATTATCATTTCGATTTATAGGCGAATTTGAATTTGCATTTCCTATTCGATGTTCATTTGCGAATTGCGATGCAAATATCAAACTATTGATTTTGGTGCATTTAATTTTAGGTACCTATATAAACGTATAAATACTTTATTGTCAACCAACCTTTTAATAATAGGTACATTTAATCAATAACGGCACAAACTTATCATCATTCATCAATAAAGACGAGTTTATTGCTGTTTGCACAAATGAAGTGTTTCTAATTTGTTTGATTAGGATTTCCAATTAAAAGTTTTTTAGCTATTTTCTTCGTTCATATACGACATACGTGATCTAATACGTTTTTATTCGGTCAATAAAAATGACATTAAGCATCTTCACACAAGTCATAGTTAAAGCATCGTTTTATTCGATTTTTGAAAATTAAACTTTTCTTTTATGAAATTCTTTTTAATTCAAATTCTCGCAATTTGCTTGTTCTTATTAATAAAGAACGATTTATACTGAGGGTCTTAAATCTCTCCACTGTTGCCAGATGTTCCAAGTTACGTCAGGCTTACGTCACGGAGCTAATACATATTAATCAGCTGATCTGTACAAAGATGGCGGAAAAAGCATACACATCAAGGGTCATTCGACTCAACTTGAATTTTGTGACTTCGTTATTGTCTCAGTTATTTTGCGTTATTTTGATGTGCTTGAGGTGTATGTTTTTTCCACCATCTTTCTACTGAACATCTGTTTATTGGGAAGGTCAAATAAAGGTCAAACCTGTCGGCTGCTGATATGGAACATCTCATATGAATTGTTATATCTATTGTGCTGCAAAAATTGATAGAACCCACGGAAATTGGCGATAAAACCTAAATTTGGTAACAATATTGACATATTGCAATTTGAAATTAATTGATTTAATGCTTTTGTAAATAATAGGTAGGCGACAATAGGGAGCAATTAGTACGTTCGTTGATAACATGATATCATGAATAGATCATGACGCACACCTAAAAATATTAAAACTGTCGATTCACGTACTTTATCTATTACTCAATAGTTTATTATCGGATTCGATTTCAATAATATCCAATCAAATGTTTTACATCTTGATAAATCATTCTATTATCAACACGTGTTATGAAAGTGATATTTGCATAAAAACATTGCACTGAAACAGATAAATCGATACCAATGCAATAAATATTAACAAATTCCGAATTCACATCTAGAAAATAATTCAATTCTACTTTTATTTTATGTTTTCTCAAGCTGAGCGGCAGAAAGAATTTTATTAGGATTAGGAAGATCGGAATGAAAACTGCTAGTTCGGAACTCAAGACTCCCGCATAAATTCAATTTAAAAATCGAAGCGTCGATGACACTCGAAAAGCTAAACTAAAACGCAAAATAGCGAATGATTTCTAAAAGATGTATTTAATATAAAAATGTGCTGAAATGTCAGTATCATAATATTTGCCTTTTTGAAATATGTACGGACGTAAAATTTTTAATCAAACAAGTTGAAATGTGAGCGAAGCTTCAATAATTTTCGACCTTTTTTGTATGAAATTTTATCCCGGAATGATGCTTGTGGCTTGGCTTTTCCTCTTTCTTGGGTATTCCACAAACAGCCAAATCGATTCGTTTCAATCTTGCCCCAGCCAAAAGCCATAATTATTAGCTTTGCACAATCATCGTCCAACCGACCGACCAATCGAAATTTTTAACACTTCACTTGAGCCTTCCTTTCTGCTCTTTGAATTAACATTTTTAAATCAAAATTTATATAAAAAACGCCTGAAAGCAGTCATTTTGCTATTTTAATTGAATTATATCCTGGCAACGGGATAAATGAATTATTAATGAAGCCAATTTTTCAATAATTTTTATCACTTCAACTATGGAAGCAAACACCGCATTTTTGAACGAACAAAAAAAATACCAAAGGAAAAGAAAAGCGTCAGGAAGGTTTTTTTTGTAAATTGGCAAAAAGCAAACAACGAACGGAGCAGGCAGGAGCGAAGCCAAGAGCAAATAACAAACGTTCTTCCCATCTAAACGCTCTGTTTTTGAATCGATAAGGGTTGACATTTATACCGAACCGACACCTTCTTCAAAGGAGATACTATCGCAATTTCAAGTGGACATAAAATTGGCAAGTTTCATGGAAATTGTCGATTCGACTGACTAAGGTTTTCGTTATAGCACTGACGACCCCTAAATTGAATTTGCGTTTAATGAAATGTTCCTTTCAATCAATAGCGTAGTCAGGAATTTTTAGAGGGGGGTGCTGAAAATGTTATTAGAAAAACTAATAGTTCAATTTATCTATATAAAAATGGAATTATATTACAAAAAGTGGATATTTTGATCGAAAAAGGGGTGCGCCAACACCACCACCACCACACCCCCCGCTCGCTACGACTCTGCTTTCAATACTTCATCGAAATAAGCTTTCATTTTAATATTTTCATTCGAATTTATTGTTTTTTATGAAGTTTCCATGAAAAACTTTCTGAAAAAAGCCGTCAATCTTGTTTTCAAGTTTGGGTGGAATATTTATATTTTGCAGCAATGTGAATTCTAGCATAAAAGTTAAAGAATTCTGAAAAAAAACAAGTCAATATTTCTCCTAACATAATTTAATAATGCAGCAAGGCAAGTATCTTACTTCAACTGTGGAAAAATTTAATGAATGTTCCATAAATTAGTTAAAATGTTAAAAATAAACTTTTTTCGCATGAAAATTGTGAACGAACTTTTGGCATTTTTTTTCTTGTAAACTCTTTTAGAGATCACGACGGTAAAAGCCTAAATCGTTCCAAAATTTCATTTACAGCTTTGAGGAGCCATTATTTTAATTTTGAATGTAAACCGAGGAAAGGCTTACTAATAAGCAATAAACTCAGAAATCCGCGTTCCTCTTGACAAAATTGGAAGGTTCAAAAAATAAACGCGACATATTTCTGACGATGTTTTTTAAACTTGATTGGTCATAACACTCATAACAAACAAATTTTCAGCACCTTGCCCAATCGATTCCATAATTTATCACTTTGTTGCAGCATTTACGGGTTCACTTATTGCAATAAGCAGTAAGGTGATATGTAATGAACAAGACACAGAGATTCCCATCCCGATGTGATCAATAGAGCCCCAGTTAATTAATTACATTAAACAAGGGAGCGGCTTAACGCAATTACTTGACCGCACCAGGCCAAAGAGTTCACGCTCAACACGATTTTTAACGAAAACCAAATAGAAAAGCCAACTCCAACTTTTCAACAAAACAATGCACGAACTTAAATAAATGTTAGTATATTAGAGAAGTTTTTCAATTAAAAATACTTACAGGTGTTGCACTTTGAAAATCGGGCACTTCCAGGTCTCCATTATTTGCCGCTATCCTCTGGAGATCGGCCAACATCCGCATCTCTGTTTGCGCTCTCGTATCGTCGATTAATTGTTGAGTAACACCACGCCGAGCCATTTCGCTTTCGATGTAGTCGAGCGCCTTTTCATCTTCGCAAATATCGTACGGCATGTTGCCGTCTGCATTCACAGCCAATAAGTTTGCTCCACGAAGTATTAATATCCTGCAATAATTCGTCATTGAAAAATCGAAATTGATTAGTATGCAAATATTCACATAACTTTTCCCACCCGAGTCCCGAAATTGCATACTTGAAGCCAGAAACGAAGCAATTTCTTATTTTAGATTAAAGATTATGAAGTTATATAACTTGAAGAGATCAGAGGCCAAATAGCTTATAGAGAGAGTTATAATCAATCTTTGGGTCTTGCTTCTTATCTCTCTAAATATCTTATTTTACCTAATATAAGCAGTTTTTTGCAACTAAACCGCTGCGAGGTTTTGATTTTATCGTATTAGAGATTGACGTCACTGTTTTTTCAGGTCACAAAAACGCATTGGTTTCAATCGTTCCAATCTGTTTGCACAATTTACAAATCAATGTTGTTGCAAAGGCACCCCGCGAGAACGGTTTGAGATTAGATTTGTAAACAAGAGTAAAATCAGAACTTATTTTAGATTAAAGATTATGAAGTTATATAACTTGAAGAGATCAGAGGGCAGATCCGTAATCTAAAATAGCTTATAATAGAGAGAGCTATAATCAATCTTAAATTGGGTCTTGCTTTATATCTCTCTAAATATCTTATTTTACCTAATATAAGCAGTTTTTTGCAACTAAACCGCTGCGAGGTTTTGATTTAATCGTATTAGAGATTGACGTCAGTGTTTTTTCGGGTCACAAAAAAGCATTGGTTTCAATCGTTCCAATCTGTTTGCACAATTTACAAATCAATGTTGTTGCAAAGGCACCCCGCGAGAACGGTTTGAGGTTAGATTTGTAAACAAGAGTAGAATCAGAACACGAGACGAGTAAAAAGTCGTCCCCTCCACTTGTCTACCGTCTAAGGGTCTATTCGAGTTGGACGCTAAGAATAGCGCGAGCGCTTAAAGCGCTATTTTTTGGTGTTCAAGTTCTCAGCGCTCACTTCAACAAAGCGTACACGTTTCAGCGCTTATAAGCGCCAATTAGCGCTTAAAGGTCCAGTTCTACGAGATCGGTTCAAACCACAATTAACCAGGTTCAATCGTATTATGTGTGACGTCACCGTTACATCAGTAAACCCAGATTCGTCGCAAAAAAACTGCTATTGTTCATGAACATTTTACCTGATTAATTTTAAATGACCACATGTGGCCGCCGCATGAAGTGGTGTCCATTTTTCGCTATCTTCGGCATTCACATTGGCCCCGTATTCTAATAACAATTGCAGCATCGATTCGTTGTCGTCAATGCAGCATTGATGCAGAGCAGTCAGGCCGTCTTCATTGCTAGAATTCGGATTTACGCCTTTCATTAAGAGTCGTCGCACTGTAAAAAGATTAGTATTAGTTACGCTAACTGCTAACACATTGGGCAATTGGATAGTGTCGCAGATAAAGAATACACTAGATGCCGCAAAGCCGCGATTTGTTTGTATCCAATATTGTCATCATATGTGACAGACAAAGAAAGAGACGGAGTATGATGTTTGGGACAAACATTACAATGCATTGGATTACGCGATTACGTGTCTAGTCTATTCTACATCTGACAACTTAAAGAAATAACGGCTCCAATTCCAAATTCTATTGAAAACTAAAGTAGCTTATTGTATAAACTACAGTTCTAATGGAATTCGGGTAGTTACTTTGTTTGCCTTGTCAAGTACTAACGAATTAATGGTTTTGCCGATTTTGAAGTAAAAGTTAAAATCAAACGCAATAGGGTAGTTCACCTCATTGGAAAATGTACAAAATTGTATATGTCATGTTAATTTGATGTGTTATAATATGAGTATTGATCTTACATTTTAAAATTATTCATTAGTTATTAAAATAATAAACAAAATAGTTGTGCAAAATTTGAAACTCGCGCCACCGTGACGTCATCGATTGTTTACAGCGATAAGCAACATAAGCTGCGTTCGGCTATTCAGACAGAGTTGGAGTGTAGCTGGAGTGGTGTTGGAGTGTATAAAGATTGCTCCATTCACCGTTTTTGGAATAGCCGAACGACTAAAGAGCGCTTAGAGTGAAAAGAGTCAATAGAGTTGAATAGCCGAACGCAGCTATAAATGCATTTCACACCTCCTTTGATTACGTCACGGCTCCCGCGAATTTTGAATTAATTAATTTTTAATAATTTTTTTAGGATATAAACAACTTTATTTCAAAAAAAGTAAAAATACGGCAATTATTTTTTGACGTAGATTACAAATATGCAATAAAAAAAATTGACCGAACTACCCCATTGCAAGTTTTAACCTTTTGTGTTTTGTCATAAATAAAGTCACATTGTACAAATTTGAAATTATTCTTTTATTCTATCTTCAATTGTCCTATTCAACGAAACACAAGATTATTTTAAGTTTAAAAAAAATTAAGCAATTGGGGCAGCGAAATATAAGATAAATTGCATGGTTCGGGTAATCGTCATTTTGTTCAGTTAAATACAATTATAGCAACAATAAGGCAATTGCTATTGATGAAAGTTATACCTGTTGCTTATGCATTAAATTGTGATTCCAGTGGTGTATTGCAATGACCAAATATCAGTTGTAACATAATGTAAATGAAGATTTAATTATGATTTTGTACACTTTTACTACGCGGCATCTGACTGGGTATATAGAAATTGCGTGTGGACAAACTGGTGACGATAACTTCACAGTGT